>MUZC01004755.1:113888-124743 GCA_002072015.1 Radix auricularia | reverse complement strand
TATTCTTTTCTTCTTTTCTTATCATTCTAATTTACCTGTTTAGTATGATCTGGTTTTTATTCGCAATTTTTTTTAATTTAAAAAAAAAAAATATTATTAAATTAAAAAATTAAAAATTAAGGGGTCATAACTCAGTTATACTAAGATTATTTACTTTTATTTATTTAAGATTGTTTAAAATATCATAAACAGTTGTAGTTCACAAATGAAAGATTTTCAATTTGTTGAAAAGTACTCAAATTAAATTCGATAGAGCAAAAATGTAATTAAAAAATAAAAGTAAGAAATAAATGTTCCCCAATACATGCGAGGTATGTTTTGTGGGCGCCTTTGCTGCTTGCTTTGAATCATGAAATTAAATATTTATTTTCAGAGGGTTGTTAAAGTTCAGGTGAATTGAATGACGTATCTTATCCATGACCGCATAATTTTGTATCTCAATTACAAGCCGGGACACACACGTAAATTTTGCATATATCATATATACTTTGAGTCCAGCCCATCCCCCCGTACTTGGTATGTAACGTCGTAAACCTCATTTTGGCGACCTTATTTATCGCGCCCAGGGAATATTTATTTTACTTCGCCTCCTTCTCTACGTCTCTCATTAAGTCTAATTGTTTTAATATAGATCATAAATTTCTTTCATTTTTTGATGTAAGCTGCCATAGACCGGGATCTCGTTTCAGGCTACCAATAATTTACAAAGGATATATATATATTTTAAAAAAAAGAAATTAGAGATTTAACACTTGACACAGAAATTTAGTCTTGGTGGTAAGGTAACAGTGCAGTGGATCCCAAGCCACGTGAATGTTGAAGGCAATGAAAAAGCAGACTACCTGGCAAAAGTTGGAGCATCCCAACCCCAACCAGAAGTCCCAGTTACCTATCTCGGAGCAGAGACCCGGCTAATGGACCACTTCAGGGAAAAGTGGTACCAAGAGTGGGAAGATAATACGACGGCTAGGGGGGTATTCGCTAACATGCCCAGGCCGAGCAGGCAGACCAGTGGTGGGGTCTAAACCGAAGGGACCAGAATTTAGTGACCCAAATGCGCACTGAGCATTGCCCAACCAACTTTTACTTTAAAAGGCTAGACCACAATAGGGACTTGAACTGCCGTCATTGCAGCCAAGCCTCTGAGACGGTCACACACTTACTGACATCAAGTCCCGCGCTTGATATTGCCGGGGAGGTAAGGGAGGCAAAAGAGTCCCACGTTAAGGCAATGTTGTATGTCACTGCTCAGCAGATGAAGCAGGTTGCCCAAGTATTAGCCAAGGCCTTAAGAGATTAGGTCTTAGGTCATAAGAACGTATGTTTAGTTTTAGTCGAAACCTCCAAAATGATTATATAATCAATGTAATTACCAAAGATAATAAAAACTTATGGTCCTTTACTAAATCTAAATAATGCAATTCCTTAGGACTAGCCACACTACAAATAATAAAGCCAATAATGATGAGACCAAAGCTAGCATCCTCAACATATTTTGCATTATCATTTTCAACCTCAGGTGTCAAGGAAGTTTTAATAAATTTAAATAAAATAGAATAAATAGGTAGACATAATAGGTATAAATTAAGGATGCAGAAATTAACCATTAATTAATCAATTATTCATTAAAAATTTAATTGATTAAAATTAATTTGATTAATTAAATTTTAAGAAAATATGTTTATTTTTTTCCAATTTATTACTAATTTATATTTTTTGTTACGTACATACTTTTCTCTTGTATAATTATTATTTATTTAGACGTGCATACGCAAACAAAAAGGTTTTTCTTCCTTATTTCTTTTATAGCAAAACGAATTTGCTATGTTATGTCACAAAATTTGTGAGCCATGGAATCACTGTGACTTAATCGATTTCATTAAATAATAAAGTGGCGCCCAATCCTGTAGTATGTACTCTTTAAAGCCTCTTTAAATCAGGGTAAAGGAAGGGAAATTAGCCAACTTAACTCCCCTCTTTAAAAAAAGGTGATCAATCAGACACTGGTAACTAAAGATCTGTATCACTTACTAGTATCACTTGTAAACTACTAGAACACATAATATATAATATATAGTAGAATAGTTAATCACCAGACAAACAAAATGTCCTGTTCCTACACCAACAAGTCTTTAGGAAAAACATGACCAATTGGTCAAAAGGCTTACATTTAGATCATCTAATATATACAATATATCTAAGACTTCCCAAAAGCATTTGACAAAGTTTAACACTTTAGGTTACTCAGAAAGCTTAACCATTTTGGAATCTCGGGTCCATGCTTCACTGAATCCATGACTTCCTTTTGGGTAGAGAGCAAACTGGTATAATTGATGGATCTAAATCAGCACTAATAAAGGTTAACTCAGGAGTTCCACAAGGAACTGTGTTTGGTCCCCTACTCTTTTTAATTTATATGAATGATTTACACAACAGCATCTCAACAGGAACAAAAGTTAGGATATTAGCTGATGATAGTATAATCTATAAAACAATCAAATTAGACCAAGATCACAAAATCTTTAAAAAAAGACCTAGACGAATTGATAAAATGAGAAACTAATTGGAGTATGTCTTTCCATACAGAAAAGCATCAACTGTTAAGAGTGACAAAGAAAAAGAAACAGATAAATGCAAACTATTTCATTCATGAGGAGTAAGAATAAATGAGAAATTATCATGGAATACCCATGTCTGTGAAGTAATTTAAAAAATCAAACAGAACCTTAAGCTTTATAAAGAGAATATTTCACTGATGTAATAAAAATATAACAACTAAAGTGCTACCTCACTTTGGTGAGGCCGGTACTAAAACCTATCCATCAGTACTTTTGACACATAACACAAAAAACTTCAACAATAAATTTGAGATTGTTTACAAATTTTTTTATTTTAATCATATTTGTATTTCATGGCCCCAAGTCATCTTCTTATTTATAACTCAATTATAAAGGAAGATTAATATTTTAAGGTCAGATTTTATTATTATATTTCCAATAAAGAAAAGCATTCAAACATAACTTGGAAATAGATCAATTTAAATATTTGTAAAGTAAAATTCAGCTAATTGTTTTCAAAAGTATTCTTTTCAAAGTACTATAGTAATTCTATTAACAGCCAACTTAGGAATCAAAAATATATCATAATTTTAGGCAATAACTTTTGATAAAATATGCAGGCTGTTTTTACTTCACAAATATCTTCTTTTTTTTTTTTTTAAAACCACATACATCATTAAGAAAACAAATTTAAAATCAAGACATGTTTATCTTTCCAGCTCATAACTTTGGCTTTGTTTCCTGGTCTGTCACATTTCTTATGTAGACTGTATCTGGAACCATCGCTGATTTGTCTATCTCTGTCTCATACATAAAAGATGAAGCAATGGCAAGTACACTTCCATCATGGCTGAATGCTAAAGAAGCAATACTTGTTGGATACCTTGTAGAAAGTAAAGATTAAATATATTAAAATTTGTAAAAAAAAAATTTAAATTTATTTAATTTAATCCTCAAAGCTTGTTAGTGATGGTAATTTATTTCAGACAATTTATTTTAGTTTTGCAAGTGTTGTTTCTTGTATTAAATTACAAATTATTGTAATGAAAGTTGTCACAAAGTTTGTTTGCTATGATTAAAATCATTGCTAAATTATTCAAAAATTAATAAATATTTTTCAAAATTTAAATTGTCAAAATAGTAGGTAAAACAAACATTGTTTAAATCATGTAATATTTACGTAAATTAAAATAAATCTGAATCATACAACTTGATTTATTAGTAAAATTATATTAGCTCTTTGCATTCAAAGTTTAGCAGAAAATTACTTTTTATTTTGGACACCAGTTAAAATTTATTTAAAATTACTTAAATGCATTACACTAAGAAATGTTATGAAAGAGTGTAGAAGAGTGTTAATGGTGTTATATGTAATCAAGTAATTTGTAATAAATTAGGATGAAAGTTAAATAAGTTTCCTTTTTATTGTTATTTGAACCCAGCCTGGCAGAAGATTGAAAAGCAAGTAGAAATAATGTCTTACAAATTAATGACATTTATAAATGTTCTTAACAGCTCTATATTGAGATAAGTGTACCTGTGGAATTGGCAGAGACGTTTTTTGTTGAAACCATCCCAAATATTGACATAACCATCAGATCCTCCAGTTGCAAATGTGTTGTAACCATTATGAAATGCTATGGCATTTACAGGGTAGATCAGCTCTTGCCCATTTTCTTTGATTCTGTGACATTTAAAGGCATATTTCTTTTTCTGAATCTCTGGATTTGGATCTAAGTATTCAACAGCTACTCGACCTATTAATCAGACATTTATAAACATGAGAATGAAGAATTGTCTTAAAAAACTTAGTAAATTAGGTATGACTAGTTTTTGAAAAGCAGATCTTTTTTTTAACAAACCTACACTATTAAGTTGTCTCACTATTGTATTGAGGATTTTGGGTACATAAACCCTTTGACAAATCCCATTTCATTATTTTAATAAATGAATAAGCAATTAATGCAATGTTTAATTTCACTATGGTAATTCTGATGAAATCAATGAATTAAGAATGGGGTAAATGGTAAATGGATTAATAACTAAACTTTTGAATTAGTAAATCTTTTTAAAATTCCTTTAATATATATCTATTGAGTACCTTCAATAGAACTGAGGACATAACCCTGTTTGTTGGGAAAACTCCTGATACAGCGAGTCTGGTATTTAAGATTAGATTCCCTGCGTTGCTGCACATATCCCATATTCCTCAGATCCCAAACAAGCACTCGTCTACCTGCTGTTCCAACAATTAAGCAATCTCCACAAACTGACATTGTATAGACCTGTTAATAATAGTTTTTAAGTCTATTAACTGTTCAGACACATAATGTTTATATGAATTAGTGGAATACTAGGTTATAAATTTATTGATGACCCAAACAATGTAAAACTTTTTAAAAAAACAAATTAAACAAAAATAAACCCATATATTACATTATATTCCTGTAACTGTAATGGTCCAGAGTAATGTGCAATGCATAAAATATATATTATCTAATGAAATAAAATTATTTAGTTCTATTTGTATAAACAAATTTGACTTAAAATTGGAGAGATATAATTCAGTAGTCAAATACCTTGTCTGGCTGTGAAAAACTTCCCACCAAATTTGCTTGACGAGGGTCCCACATTTTCACATTACAATCCCAACTACCTGTGATTATTATGTTGACATCTGGAGCATATTCAACACATCGTATAGCACCATCATGATTACCAATTATTTGATCTAAAGAATATTAAAGAAAGCAACTTGTAAATAAAAAAATAAAGCTATATATTTTTTGTAACAGTAATTAGTAACATGGCATTGTTGCTTAAAAATAGAATTTGACAAATATTTTACTGAACTCTACGGTTTAAAAAAAAAGCTTAATGAAATTGATAAAATTGTTCAATTTATAAAAATGTTTAATTTAATAATTTAAATTATTCAATTTTAATACCTGTGCTTGTATTAAAGTCATACATCTTCAAGGTCTTATCAAGACCGCCACTAAAAGAATGGACAGCATCCTGAAAAAAAGTATCCAGTACATATGCATGATAATAGAATTATTGTTTTAGGCACTTATTTACCAAATTTAGGATGACTAAGCAAAACTTACTTTCTTAACTTCAATAAGACTTCACTGAAATAATTTTAAAGTAGAACACAATTATGTCCCCAGATTA
Source organism: Radix auricularia (assembly GCA_002072015.1). Lineage (NCBI taxonomy): Eukaryota > Metazoa > Mollusca > Gastropoda > Lymnaeidae > Radix > Radix auricularia. The sequence continues at coordinate 119,008 of MUZC01004755.1, read as the reverse complement.
GGGGGTTGCCAAAAAGTGTCAATATAGCAGATGATCAAAATAATCAAAAACCAATATAGCGGTTCTTGCTTGAAATTTGTTATAAGCAATATGTGCACAAATAAATGAGAATGTACGTACATGCATGTGTTTTTTTTATACAACAGTGTTGTCACAATTTTTTTGATGAAGCGATCGGTAATCTTTAAAATTGTTTTCTCACAATTACCTTTTCTGAATGAATCTCTAGTATTAGTGGATTCATAATCAAGTTCAATGAATGATTGCTAATAACAATTATCTGTACAAAGTATATAGTGGTATTCAAATGAACTTGTAAATGATTATCTGTATTAATTCAAGTATTAGTATTATAAGGAATTAATTTTTGGTGTGTAAAATCTTTTTAAAAAACTATAGATATTAATTTTAATGTAATTCTGGCAAGTTGATAAATGAAAAGAAAAATTCCATAAAATTTTTAAAGTTCCATTATGATCATTGTTAACTCTTTTGTTTGGCTCACAATTTTTTGGGGGTGGAATTGGCTTAGTTGACTGGCAGTATACAACCAATCTACACACAGCATATTATCTTCTTATCAGTTACAGATGCTCCTTCTATACAGATTGTTATTGTTTCCTACGCTTATCTATGGTTTGTGTCTGATCCTGCATTCTTATTAGAGTTTTAAATGATGAAGTGTTGGTTTTCCATATTGTTATTTTATAATATCAACTCTGTAGGGCTTCATTTCGTATACTATTTAATTTATGTCCTATAAGGTCATTTTTAAAGCAAAATAATAAAATATTTAAATGTTAATAAGTGATTTGTTTGATAGAGTGTTCAACATGTTATAAAAATAAACAACATATTTTCTAAAAACAAAAGGTATAAAATTTAGCAAGTATCCATTTTTTAAAAATAAATTTAATCAACTTAAAGAATGTGCTTGAGTTTAATTTAATAAGCATTTACAATTTTGTTGTAATTAAAATTCAAAATATTTTTTATATGAGAAATGTATAATTCAAATTTACAAAATGGAAGTCCTCTGTTCATTAGTTTAAATTAGATTTTTTTTTTAAATGCTACTAGTGCCTGCAGGCTTTAAAATAGTGAGATCTGAAAGGTAAGTGACTTTACACTTGAATAGTTTGTAATCCAATTACTTACATAAAAACAGCAATCCAGCACAGGTGCAGAGTGAGTATATTTGAACCGCATGCTGTCAGCAACAACATCATATAAACGAACAGTTTCATCCCACGATGATACAAGGAGGAACTGGTTGGAGTTTGGCCCAAACTTGACAGAGCTGATGCCATCTGAAGGCATATTATTCAGTTTAAATTCATTGGGGGATTCACCCATTTTGTTGACTGAAATATATATTTTTTAAATATAATATATTAAAATTGTGGGACATATGAATTTATTTTTTCCATACTCATTGCAACACATTTTCCTTTATGAGTTACTTATTTAATTATTTTAGTGTCAATCAGTGTTTGTTCAGTTTTTATCATTGTGACTGATTCTATATTTATATATGCAGTTTTTCCATTCTCTTAATGGGTGCCAGAGAAAATTTATTCCTTTAAATGATCTACTAATCCGTTTGTTAACATTTTTATTTTTAACCTGGGTTTGAACTCTTAACCATTAATTTCAATCTGTAGTCCAGCAGTATAGACCACAATTTATGACAACTCATAATGATTATGCTTTTGAATTTATTTTTGGTAGACACATGGCTCATATTCATAGTGATACAAACACCTTTCTTGGAAAAACAAACACTTACTAATTCTTGTTCTTCCCGTCAGAAAATCGGGCATGGAAATGGGTTGAAAGAACAAACTAAGAAAAACAACAAACTACCAACATTTAAATACTCCAATAAAAATACAAGACTATACATGGAGCATGGAAAGGTGTAGGACACAATAAACTTCCGTAGTGTATAAGAAGGAGATAGTGTGATAGAAAAGATAACACAGGCATATGTATTTAGAATATAACTTGTATTTCCAAATATAATTTATTTAGAAATACTTACACATATAAATTGAATATTTTAACTAAATTTTTATTAGTTATGGTTATTTAATAAAGAAAAAACATCTACAATTGTTAAAATTTAAAATTAAAAAATAAAAGTGCAAATTATCAACATAAATACTTAAACTTAAAGAGACCGCATTTCGCAAATAGTGTATGGGAAAATATTGAAACACACAAATAACTTGAATCTAAGACTATGAAACAAAAGGTTAAAAGGTATACTAGTCATGCTTAAAATCATTAGCAAATTGAGATAAACCCTTCACATTCAGTGCTATAATCCTACGCCCTTCCATGCGACCAGATCTGCTTATGGTTATTTTCATTTTTAAAGTTATAACCAATTATCCTTAAATGAGCCACCATCATGTTAGCTGTCAGCACTACCTTAAAAATCCAGTAATCAGTAATGAAATGAGTTTTGAAGGCAGAAATAAATGATTTAAGGTCTCATCATCACTCATACTAATGACAGATCTTTAACTTTGATTAATGTTTGTAAAAAGTAATTAGCATAGGTCTCATAATCATCAGAATTCAAGGCAAAAGTAAATGCCCCTTGTTAATCTAGTATTTTTTTGCTGAAATACAGGTACTATTATACGACTTGTACGAAATAAAAATGTTTATAATTTAGGGCTGTGGAAATTAAATATTAATTTTTCAATTAATCGTTAAAAAAGATTTAACTATAAAATTATTTTTTTTAACAATTAATCAACCCATCCCTTACAAATTATTGGAAGTCAAAAAGTAAAAAAATAAAATAAAAAATGGTGCCGATAAATAATAAATTTCCTAACAATTAGAACAACATTTTGGTTTTAAGCTATTGACTGACAGGTATGTTCAAAATGTTGATGAAATTTGCCTATCACGGTTCTAAAACTTCCCCTACTTATCAAACCAAATGAAAAGCTTGCTAAGCTAATGGCAGTAAAGGAGTTTGGCTCAGTGACAGAAATAGATGACAGCACTTCTGATGAATTACTGTGTTACAAAATGGAGATGAAAGTTCCTGAATCCATTAACCCTCTAAAATGGTGGAAACTTAATGAACACTGATATCCGATGTCATTCTTTGACCAAACCATTTTGTGCATACCAGTTACCTCAGTTCCATGTGAATGATTATTCAGCTCGGCTGGTCATATTGTCAATTAGACCCACTCATCACTTGAACCAAATAATGTCAACACACTTGTCTTTTTTCAGTTGGTTAAAAGATGACATATAAAGGAGACAATCCAGTGTAATTTATATTTAACAAAAACGTTTAATAAGTGTTACTTATGACATCATAAATTTTAAATTTTGACTTGATCGAAATTAAAGATTAATTTAATCCTTAATTTTTCAAAAGTTAACAATTAAATTTAAATTAATCCCTAACAGCCCTTGTATATTTCACTATCTTCTGGTACTTACGACTTATGGTGCCATTGTTGTTGGAGGTCTGATTTAAAAATCCCTTTTTTAAGTTAAGAACTCCTTAAAACTAAAAAAAACATACGAATAACTAATTGTAAAGCATTTAATACTTTTTTTTATTTCTGATTTAAGTAAGTTATTTTAATTATTTTGCTCTAAAAATTTTCAATGCCCTAAAATAAGAAATTACCACTTATCACTTAGGTATGTTTATTACTTCAGTTTCATACTTTACTTGTCCCTACCATTGCTTTTGAGTTTTAAAGAACTAAGAGTTTAGTATTAGTAACAACTGTCAATGCTGTCACTGTCAACTGCACCAACAAGCAAGTTTATTTATTACTTAGTAAGTACTTTTAGTTTTTAGAAAGACCAAGTTAGGTAATCCTGCAGTTTTTACATGTACATTATTTCACAGTTGGGCTGCGGAAATTAACGATTAATTTCTCGATTAATCTGTAAATATTTTTATCGATTAAATTTATTTTAAAGCGTAAACTTTAAAATAAGCAGTTTTAATAAGAAAAATTATATAAACAAAACAAACATTGTTTTTACTTATTTAACGACCACAAAATTTAAATTCATTGACATTAAATTGAACTATTTATATTTAAATATATCTCCTAAAAATTATTTTTAAAAATTAAATACTTAAGTTCTTGGCATTTTATGAAATTTTCAGTGTAATGAAGTCAGACATCTTATTTTCAGCTTTTATCAAAATTATCGATTAATTATTCAGTAATTTTTCAAAAGTTAACGCTTAAATTTAAATTAATTGATAACAGACCTATTTCACAGTGAAATTTATTTTTCTCGTGAAAACTGACGATTTTAATTTATTAAATACATTATTATATGTTGTATATTATCTATTACAGCGCTAATTAGTAATTTGTATTAATTTCAAAAGCATTTTTTCGGCTTTCTATGATACATATTGCGGTCACAATAAGTCCATTTTGTTTACTTGGGCCTGGCTTGCCAGATGTCTTTTACCCATGCTAAAATAAATTTACTGAATGGAAATTTTTTTAAAAAGTATTATTCAATTAATTATTCATCTGTGTTATATTCTTAAGACAGATCATAAATAAATGATTTAAAGACAATGTCATTTTTTTGACTAGATGTTTGATTTTTATTTCGTTTGTTTTTAAGTGAGAATATTTCATTTGGCATCCTAGTATGACAATCCGGCGAGTAGGATGTCGGATAAACAAATTGATATTACAACGATTATATATCTACTGTACTCGATAACAAAATTCATTTGTTTTTCGATTACCGTGATGTAAAACACGTACTTCGGGGGTCTCCGTGCCGTAGAGCTAATCAATATTTTACACAAAAAAAATCTGTAAATTTACGACATGCGCAGAATGATGCGCGAACGAGTATCGACGTGCCTATATGTAGCTTCAAAATCTGAAAAAAGAAGCCTTAAAAATTAATACAAACTACAAATTAGCGTTGTAATAACTCAAATTTTTAAAATTAAAATACATTACGTCTTAGGGGCCGTCCATAAATGACGTCACGCGATTTTGGCCGATTTTTTACCCCCTCCCCCCCCTACGTCACGCGTTGTCACAAAATCGTAGACCCCCCTCCAAAAGTATGTCACAAAACTTTGA
>MUZC01004755.1:88299-112436 GCA_002072015.1 Radix auricularia | reverse complement strand
AAAATCTCGCTCATGTGGGGCTGGGGGCCCAAAAATTGTTTTTTCCTTATTTGAACTCTATAAAAATTGAAAATCATCAATTTTCCTATTTTCCGTGTAGGTAGAAGCATGAAATTTAGGAAATTTTTAAAGTACGTGCTCCCGACGATAATTTGAGGGGAAAAGGTAAATTTGCAACTCATGGGGGCCGAGGGCCCCAAAAATGTTTTTTCCTTATATGAACTATATAAAAATTGAAAATCACTAATTCCCCTATTTCCGGGAAGGGTAGAAGCATGAAAATTTGGGAAGTTGTTGGGTATCCTCTTAGAACGAAAATTGGCAAAATATAATTGTACAAATCTTGCTCATGTGGGGCTAGGGCCCCAAAAACATTTTTCCTTTATATGAGCTATATAAAAATTGAAAATCACGAATTGTTCTGTTTTCCGTGTAGGTAGAAACATGAAACTTTGGGAAGTTTTTGGGTACCCTCTCACAACGAAATTTGTGAAAAAGAAATTTGAAGTTCACACTCATGGGGGCCGGGGCCCCAAAAACTTTTTTTCTTATATAAGCTAAATACTAATTAAAAATCAATAATTCTTATATTTCCCGTATAGGTAGAAGCATGAAACTTTGGAAATTCGTTGAGTACATGCTTCCGACGATAAATGGCAAAAGAGAATGTTAAAATTCGCACTTATGGGGGCTGGGGCCCCAAAAACAATTTTTTCATTATATGGGCTATATAAAAATTAAAAATCAACAATTCTACTATTTCCCGAGTAGGGAGACTCATGCAACGTTAAAGAGTTGATAAATACACTTTCACGATGCTAGCAGGTGAAATAATATTTACAATATCTCTTACTTGGGCGCCGTGGGCCCAAATTTAAAAACTGAAAATCACCAATTCTCCCATACCCGATTTAAGTAGAAGCATGAACTTTTAGAAAGCTGTTGAGTACAATCTGCCCATAATAATTTGCGAAAGGGAATGTTTAAATCCCACTAAATGGGGTAAGGGGGAAAAAAAATATTGGGCGCCCAAAAAAATTTTTTTCCCTTATATGAGCTATTTACAAATTCAAATCATTCCTTCTCCTATTTCCCATATATGTAGAAGCAAGAAACTTTGTAAAATTTTTGATTACTTGCTCCGATGATAATTGGCAAAAGAGAAAGTTAAATTTCCAAACTAATGGGGGCTGGGGCCCCAAAAACGTTTTTTTTTTCATAATATGAGCTATATAAAAAATTGAAAATCTATAATTCTCCTATTTCCCATATAGGTAGAAGAATGACATTTTTTTAATTTTCAGAGTACAAGCTCCCTACGAAAATTGGCAAAAAGAATGTTAAAATTCACTCTAATTGGGTACCGGGGGCCTAAATACATTTTTCTTATATTAAAAACTGAATTATCACTAACTCTCCAATAGTCCATGTAGTTAGGAGCATGAAACTTTGGGTAACTGTTAAGTACCCTCTCACGACGAATGTTGGTGTAAAAGAATTTAGAAATACACATTCATGGGGACCGGGCCCCAAAAAACTTTTTTTTCTAATATGAGTTTTATAAAAATTGAAAATCACGAATTCTCCTATTTCTCGAGTAGGTAGACTCATGAAACGTTGGGGATTTGATAATTACACTTTCACGATGGTAGCAGGTTAAAAAATATTTAAAATATCTTTTACTGGGGGGCAGGGGTTTAGGCAAATGTAGTTTTTTCCTAATATAAAACTATATAAAAACTGAACATCAATAATTCTCCCTTTCCCCATGTACGTAGAAGCATGAAACTTTGTCAAGTTGTTTAATACAATCTCCCGATGAAAGTTGGTGAAAGAGAACTGTAAATTCCCATTCATTGAGGGTCGGGGGCCCAAATATAGTTTTTTCTTATATTAAAAACCGACTCATCTTAAATTACACAATTCATCGTGTAGGTAAAAAAATAAAAATTTTGGAAGTCGTTGGGTTCCCTTTCACGACGAAAATTGGCGTATTATAATTTTAAGATTCACACTCACTGGGCCGGGGCCTCAAAAGCGTGTTTTTTCAAATATATGCTATATACAAAATGAAAAGCACTATTTTTCATATTTCCTAAATAGGTAAACGCATAAAACGTTGGGTGTTTTTTTAAATACACTTCCACGATAGCAGCAGGTGAAAAAATATTTAAAATATCCCTTGCTGGGTGCCATGGGACCAAATATAGTTTTTTATGCACTCATTCACTTATCACTAATACTCCATCTTCCCGCAGCAAAGCGCGGGCAAATTGCTAGTTGACTATAAATCATTACTGTTAACTTCTTTGTTTATAAAAAAAAAGTTAATTAATATTTTTAAAATGTATTTTTTTTAAAATCACTCAATTGACTGACGGGCATCCCGTAAGAAAGAGGTCGGCGAACAGGGGTAAATTACCTCATCTGGGGTCAAAAGGGAATTCTTGGGGGTAATGCAGACTCATTTGGGACATATAACATCCACTACACTCCTCTAGATATATTAAGATACGTCATGTGTACATATACGCTTGGAACATATGCCCACTATTGAACCGGGATCTTCCAGAAAATGCATTAGTTAAAGTTGTCATCTATGTAGATTTCTTATTTACGTACTATACGAAGACACCTAAATCCACCCTATTTTCATTTATATTGACAAGAGTTACAATAATCCTAATCTCACTGTATCAAGTATCCTTTCTGTCATATTTAAAATTAATGCCTTAAAAACTGATTACAGAAGAAAGTTGTTTTGTGCTCCTCTCGAATTGCGATGTCAAGAATTGTATGCATTCAATAAAGTTAATGAATACTTTTGACTAATTTTAAATGGACACATTTATCATTATATTTAGAATGGCCAGAGACGTTTGACAAAAAACCAATCGAAAACTATATCAAACTTAAAACTTTTATTATTGTATCAAATAGATTCCCCTCCCCCACCCACCCCCCAAATGGATAGTCCGTGTCGTTTTGACTTAAAATATCTACATATAATCATATTCAGATCTCTTTTAGACACTTGTCCTGTTTGTAAATAAAACTCACCATATGCAGTTTCGGAGGGGGGGAGGGGGGGACCTACAAAAAAAAAGTTCGCTGACTCCTGCCGCGAGTGGAACAAACGGGAAGCTGCGATTACATCACAAACGCTTTGATGACAACATCAAAGGATGCAGGGTAACAATTTTGTATGTTCTCTTGTGGGTTCTTAAACATAAGAATTATAATTATATTTAATTTTCATGTCTTGATAACTTACGCCAACAGGCGTCTGATGGCCTATCGACCGGCACTTTGAGAAGCACTGAATAAAAAAAAAGTCATTAAATAAATTTAAGTGAGCAAATATTTCAGTGGAAGTTTTATTTAACTCTTAAAGCCCCAGAAGGTTTTCAAGAAACTTCCGCCTGAGTCCCGTAAGGATTTCCCGTATTACGATCAACCGGTTATGAAATTAAAAAATTTGCGTAAATTAAAAAATTTGCGTAAAATCCATTTATAATATTATTGTCATACTGACTTCATTTTTAAGGCTAAGAATGGCTATTTTACGCATCCAAAAGACCGTACTGAGTTTGAAACAATATTTACCTGTAGCTTAGTACTTAGTACTATTATTTTAGTAATAAAGTATAACGAAAACGTATCTTTGAAAAAAAAAACGTTAAAACTAGCGAAAAACATCGCGAATCGAGCGATAACACTAGTGCTGGCAACGGCCGCCATTGCCGGAAGTCGAATACATCGTTTTTCAAGCATTGAAGAGTTTTTACTTTCCGAGATCTCATTTCTAACGAGATTTGTATCTAGGGACGCATTACGACGCTTTAGGGATAGCGGGAAGAGACGCATTACGACTTTAAGAGTTAAAGTTACCCTTTTGATGTGACGTCACATTTCTCCAACCCCCCTCCCTCCCCCACGTCACAAAAGTGAGACACCCCTCCCCCCCTAGGTGCGTGACGTCATTTATGGATGGCCCCTTACGTGTAAAAACAGCAGGATTAACCCAAGTTATATTATTAGTAGTATTTAGTATTAGTATTAGTAAGTAATAGTAACTAATACTAACAGTATAGTATACTATAGGCATAGGCTACTAATACTAATAGTAATAGTAATAGTTAAGGCATAGGCTTAGGCTTTAACTTTAAATAGGTAGCTTGGTTCTGCTTAGTTTAGCTGCTTAGCATAGTTGCATTCATAGACTATCATACTATGATTCATAGATTCATTATGAATTTCATAGTCATAGTCATAGTCTATACTATATTCTATATACTATCATTATAGTATAGTATAGCTAGAGACTCTAGAGTATGATAATGATAGAGTAGACTTCAGTAGACGCAACATCATTCTCAAAGTCATAGACTGAAACATGTGTCTTATATTTGAAGCAGAACTAAACTATAACATATATTAAGCTAATTGTATCTAAATTTACCTTATTTTTTTATATTATTATCTAGGTTTGAGAAAATGTGTCGTTTCACCGGATATTTTCTAAATTTTCTATTAATTGAAATTAATTTTAAGTCACTTTGTGAGTTTCATTCAAAAAGATTTTCAATGCCAGGATTCAGTGCCGTCGATGGTAACTTTCAAAAAGTTATGTATCTAATTCTTATAAAACTATTTAGATCTAAGTATTTTTTCACCTGACTAAAAAATATTAAAATATGTTAATTAGTTTTTTTAACTATTGAAAAAAAAAAATTTGAGTGATAGAAAATATGTATTTTGATTGCAAAATGGCAAATCAAAACTAAAAAAAACACCTTTTAATTCGTCTCTTTTGTTGGATTATAATAATTATATTAAAATTTATTAAGTTGTTAAAACTTTTTATAAATTTTTAAAAATCTAAATGGGTGTAATTTCTAACGAGACGTGTGCATTTGTAGGAAAATATTTTCCATTTTACTCATTTCTACCTATTTTAGTGTTAGAAAACCATTTATTTTATTTTACTATTATTATAATATAACATTTTTATAACAACCTACCGAACTGACAGAAGTTCGGAAGTCCGAAAACAAGTTTAAAAACCAAAGGAAGAAGGTTTAGATTTATAACTAAAGACAAACTGTAATTAAGCGATTTTAATTTTAGGAATCTTTAGACTTTTTTTAGGATAATTAAATTGAGAGTTTTAACTTATTGATAGTTGACTTTTATAGAGAATACATTAATCAATTATTTTAATAATTATTAATGTATAGTTACACGCATGGCATAGATATCAGATTCAACAGAGAATTGAAAATCATTATTTTGGCTTGTGACAAGTGACCATGAAACTCCTTTCAAAAGTTGAAATAATGAAATCATTTAAAAAAGCTATCTAAAAACTTTTTTTATTACCAAAAAAAAAAAACTTATTTAATCAATAGAAAATAGTATGAGGCTATTTATTACGCCAGCCTTGCGTGAGACAGGTTAAGTGGGTAGCCCTAGAGTAGAGTATGCGGGGCCCAAGGCAGCAGACGAGGAGTGAGATCATGAAAAAAAATCTGAATTTCTACAAATATTAAATTATGGGGAAATAAACATTAATTTTTTTACTTTTTAACAGCATTCACACTTCAATAATTACATATTTTTTAATTTAATTAAAGATCCTTAAACTCAAAAAGATGTAAAAATTAAAATTGCTAATTCTTTGCTGATGAAATAAATTGAAACAATATGTCTTAACAAAAAGCAATAAAGTACGTCACACTATTTTTGAACATTTTAAACTCCCCCCAGTGACAGATTTTTTTAAAAATTCGTCATCATCATCATTGCCTGTCGTCCCATCTGGGGCATAAACCACGAACAAAGACTCTCCAGGCATCCCGGTCCTGTGCCAATCTCTCTAGCTGTCCCCAGCTGTGCCCACTCTTTTTGGGAGTCTGTCTCCAGTACCCTTCTCCAGGTCATTTTGGGTCGACCTCTTTTTCTCTTGCCCTGTTGGTTCCAAGTGCGGGCTTGTCTCACAATGCTGGATGTAGGCTTTCTGAGGGTGTGGCCAATCCATCTCCATCTGCGCTGACGTATTAGTTCTTCCACTGGCGCTTGTTGTGGTGTACATTGCCAGAGGTCCTCGTTGGTGATGATATTGGGCCAGCGGATTCGAAGAATTGTTGGGAGACATGTGTTTATAAATGCTTGAAGCTTTTTCGAAACGGCTGCTGTAATCCGCCATGTTTCAGCTCCATATAGCAGGACAGGCTTTACTGTGGTGTTGAATATCCTGAACTTGGTCTGGAGAGTCAAGTTGTTGCAACTCCAAACTTTGTTTAGCTGTTTAAATGATGTTCTTGCTTTGCCAATTCTCACTCTAACATCAGCGTCTGTCCCTCCCTGCATGTCTATGATGCTACCGAGGTATGTAAAGCTATCCACCTCCTCTAGATTTGTTCCTCCCAGTGTTATTGGGGTGTTGCTTGATGTATTTATTTTAAGGACTTTGCTTTTTCCTTTGTGGATGTTAAAGCCAACACAAGAAGAGAACTGTGCTACTTAGTTAGTTTTCTCCTGTATCTGTTGCTGTGTGTGTGATATTAGGGTCAGATCATCCGCAAAATCCAGGTCATCAAGTTGTTTCCACAGAGTCCACTGGATACCATTTCTCTTCTGCTCTGTAGACATCTTCATTATCTTTGCTTGATATGGATAGCAGTGTTATTCCTCTATAGTTGGAGCATGAGCTAAGATCACCTTTCTTCGGGAGGTGTCCTTCTTTCCACTCTGTTGGAATCTGTTCTTCCTCCCATATTTTCTTGAAAAGAATATGCAGCATTTCAGAGCTAGCCGTAATATCTGCTATCAAGGCTTCTGCCGGTATTGTATCTGGACCAGCCGCTTTGCCTTTCTTTAGTTGTTTAATTGCTCTGCTTATCTCTTGTTTTGTGGGTGTGCTGCAATCTATTTCAAGATCTTGTTCCACTGGCTCAATGTTGAGTGTGTATTGTGGGGCTGGTCGGTTGAGGAGTTCTTCAAAATGCTCTATCCACCTTTTTTTCTGACCCTCTTCATTAGGTATTGATTTCCCATCTTTAGTTTTAACAGGTCTGTCTGCATTTTTGAATTTTCCGGATAGCTTTTTTTATTGTGCTGAATAGTTCTCTTGTGTTACCATGATACGCTGCCTCTTCTGCTTCAAGAGCTAATCCTTCCATGTAGTTCTTTTTATCTGACTTTATGCTGCGTTTAACTTCTTTATTGGCTTCTGCGTATTCTGCTGATGCTCTAGCTTTTTCAGTTCTGGTGCGGCTGTTGTTAAGATTTGCCTTCTTCTTTTTCCTATGCTGGATTTTCTCCATGGTTTCATTAGAAATCCATTCTTTGTGCATTTGTTGTTTGGGGCCCAACACTTCTTCACAGGTTGTCGTGAGTATCTCTTTGATGTTTTTCCGGTTTGGGTCAATTGTCTCTTCGTTACCTAGATCTTGTTAAAATCTGGAATTTGTTGGATAAGGTAAGTTTGAACTCACTAAGTTTTGGTTCCTCTTTCAAAAGAATAGTGTTAAAACATTGGCGCTTGCTCCCATTGTTTGTCCAATTCTTTTTCAATTTGAGCTTTAGATTGGCAATCAGTAAATGGTGGTCTGAGGCTACATCTGCCCCTCTTTTTACCCTAACATCCTGGAGAGATCCTCTAAACTTTTTACAGGTACAGTTATGGTCGATTTGGTTAGCTGTAGACATATCTAGTGATATCCATGTTGCCTTGGGTATATTTCTATGCATGAAGAGACTTCCACCAATGACCAGTCCATCTGCAGCACATAGATCTGCTAGCCTCTCACCATTATCGTTTATCTCTCCGAGACCGTGTGTTCCCATGCATTCTTCATATCCATTATTGCTGCTGCCAATTTTTGCATTTAGGTCGGCCATCAGTAAAATCACATTGCTCCTGGGACACTTTTGGATAAGGGTTCTCAGCCTGTTGTAGAAGTCCTCTTCTTTACTGTCGTTGGTAGGAGCGTATACCTGTAGAAGATCCATATTGATTTCTTGCTTTTTGGTCTTAAATCTGGCGGTGATTATCCTTGGACCAACCTATAAGGGCATTCTAAGCAGTTCTGGAGAGCATCAGTGCTACTCCTTGGATGTGAGCTGCATTTTCCTCTTCGTGGCCTGAATATAGTAGCAGTTCTCCTGTGCTGAGCTTCATCTGGCCTCAGCCAGTCGATCGGGATTTGCTTATCCCTAGGATGGCTAGTTTGTACCGTCGCATTTCGGCAGCAACTCGGGCAGTTTTACCAGCTTCGAACGTAAAGTTCCATGTTCCTAAGCTGGTGGTGGTCCTAGTGGAGAGGATGGTTGTCTGCCGGGTGGTTTCCGATTGGCTTTGGCCACCCAGCTTCATTAGTTCTCTGTTAAGAGATCCATCATCTCAAAGGTCTGAGTTTCCTATTTTTATCTTCGCTCGTGTTTTGTAGCAAGGCTTTTTTTTTACGGGAAGGGTTGCTAGCCCTTCGCACAACCCTCCTCCTCTCTCACCCGGGCCTGGGACCGGCTACGGCGGAGTTTATTTATTTTTTAAATTAACAAAATAATTAAAATTTAATTTAAAAAAAAACACAGTGACGTCACTAATGACCGGACACCCCCTCCCCCCGTCACACTGTCTTACATAACTCCCACTCTGAAGCGTGACAGTGACATACTTTAGGGACGGCCCCTTGACACAATTAATGAAATTGAAGTTCTTAAAGTGAAGCAATATTACTCTGCGTTACTTCGAGCTTTTGGATCACCACTTTGCTCTGCACTTTGAAAAGTGCTTCATAGATTTTGCCTGCTCGATATCGCACTGTCTTTGCGAATTACACACGGCTCTCCCATCTTCATGTTGAATCACAAAATTTCATCGAAATATTTTGAACATATTAGGAAAGGATAGCCCATGATTTTGTTGGAGCAGAAAATAAGACATTTAACATAGATACACACCACATACACAAAAAAAAAAAAAAAGTCATTGCAACAAGACAAGTTTTTGGCATATAACATATCAGCAAGCTGTAGCTGTAACAGTTACAAGGAGTAAAAAATGCCATAAGATTTAATTGTAAAAGACTTTTTACGGCTGACTTATGCCCCTACATGTTCGCACCGTTGTCGTATCTTTAACCGCGGATATCATAAACATGTAAGACCAATTCTGTCAGTTTCAATAGTAAGACATCAAGCAGTTGATGTCCAGTACTTTCTTCTACTTCTAGAATTAAGAGCTCATGAATTACTTCAGATTGTCCACCACCTGGGCATACAAATCGAATTGTCAGTGACATCTGTTCTTGGTGACTTAGGTCCGGTGAGCAATCAAATATTACTGCAAAGTATTTAGCGGGATTTTACTCTTCTTAAAATAAATTACTTATATATTAGGATTAGGATTTAGGGTGATAGTATTTTATTATATTATTACGCTAATTTTTTAAATTATTTTATCCCGAAAAAGCCTTATAAAGCTCTCCTGATACCACTGTTTAAAAAAAAAAGTATTACGTAAAAGTAGTAATATTTTTAAAAGCAGTAAAAAAAAGTTTAGTCAAAGCGTGGGCGTGGGTCCCAAGTCGGTTACCTCGTTTGACTTGCCCTAATGGGATACGGTGGTTGAGTGGCAAGCGTGCTTGATCGGAGTACCAATGGTCACGAGTTCGAATCCATGCGAAGGCTAGGATTTGTTCCTGTGGCCTAAGGAGTCCCTGAGTCACCCAGCTCCAAACGGGTACCTAACTATAACAATAGTTAATAATAGGTGGCTGGGTAATGCATGGAACCCTCATAGCCGTGGCCTGTGACTTGCCTGTGCCTTGCCAACAGATCATCTCTCATGGTCTGTGGACGCAATTATCTTCTGCATAGGAGTGTCTGGATATCTAAGATAAGTTAAGGCCGGGCCTGAGAGGTATGCGGGGGGGGGGGTGTTTTAAGTTGAGTTAGCGTCCTCAAAAGAAAGATGGCTCTCAGCTGAAAGTGTATTTATGCAAATGCAATAGTTGCTTGTTGCCTATGTCACAGAAGACTGGTTGAAATCAATTTTTATTTATGTTTACCAGGTCATTACTTCTACTCACCGAAAGCGAGAATTAATATAAACTGTCAGTTCTCTGCGACAACTTCTTTCCTGACTTTGGTCATTCCTATCTTAACGTACTTCAACCTTTCTATTCAGTCTCAACTAAAAAAATTATTTTAAAACATTTAAAAGTTGGGCCCATTTTAGTTGTTTCTGAAATCCGGGTGATGTCATTTATTGCAAAAAAGAGTAATGCTGATATTTAAAAAGCAGGAATTTTAATATTGATGTGAAAATAATCATTTTGAATTCTTGAAAAGGAGAAATATTTGATTTAATGAAAAGATGAAGTAAAACACTTGCTATAATTCATTAAATAAGTTTTTTTTTTTAATAGCACAACTAAAACGCCACAGCCATCAATCCATTTTTACAGATATTATGTTTAGTTAAAGTGCACTTGATTGGTCTTTCCAGAGTAAAAGGTTTTAATAAGATACAAAAATGTTGTAACGTCACTTCCTTATTTTTTATTATTTATTAGCATAAGGACTCTTCTACTTGTAACCAAAACATTTATTTTGTATTCTTTTCTTCAAATTTTCCCATACCTTATTAAACATTTCATTTTACCTATCCTATGCATTCATTATCCCTCTTTTTTGCTCAAATTTTTAAAGAAAACAATGAATTCTGTAACTTAAATGTACACAATACTCAAAGGCACAAATCTTCCCACCTTTTATTTTTTTAAACAATAAACTCTTTATAACATAACTTGAATTTTTTGTTAAAAAATCATTAATAATGATAAAGATGATTTATGTTTAAATTTAAAGGTATGAAGAAAATGATTATATTATATATTTAGAAAATTAAATTTATAACAGTTTATTTCACAAATAAAATATTTACAAAAAGGAAATAAAACAAATTCAACATTCTCAACCAGCATTTCAATGGAATGTAATATTATCAGCAAAGTTTACTAAGACAGACTATAAAAAAGTCTAAAACTTATTTTAAAATATATTTATTATAAATGTATTAATATTTTGTTTTTAAATGGATTTACGAGTGGCTGCTTCTCTAAAGAGTTTAATTAAAGAAAATTATTATTATTTTCTTTCCAGAACTTATGAACGTAAGGGAAAGAAAATTTTAAAGTCTTGATAAAGGTTCTGTATTGTATTTCTGTGCTATATAATCCTGAGAAGAAAAACAAAGTCATGATTTTAAAAACTTAAATTTATTACAAATACACTTGAGAATAAATATTTAAGAAAATATGAAATAAATAACACTGCCTAAGTTTTATATAAGATTTTACTAGACTTACTGCAAATTCAATTTGTTTTGGATGATATGGAATGCCCCCAAGTTTTTCACATAATTCCATATGCCTCTTTTCAGGGTCACCAGGTACTAAAATTTCTGATTCCCCTTCAACCTGTTAAAAATATTTCACTAATTGGTCATTTTTGTACTTAATCAATGAAATGAATTAATCCACATATTTAATATGATTATTATTTTAAAATTTTGACAAACTTTCAATAGTATAAATTGTATTTTGAGCTAGGTGTTTCATTACTAAATTAATAGTTATGATAAATGTATAGTTATGGTGGCTACAATCTTAAAAGATATTTGATCTTCAAAATCAATTATTTTAAAAAATTTAATATTACTAATAAGAGACGACAGTTTGAACCATTTCTTTAGCACAAAAATCTTTAAATAGGATTTGACTAAAGATATAACAATTTTTTTTTAATAAATGAAGAACTTACAGGCTTCTGATCTCGACACTGGTGTATCAACGATGATAATCTGTCTTCAAAACCTGGTGCAAAAGCTTTTGGATCAATGGCAGCAAAACATTGACCCTAGAAATAATATTCAACAATGGCATTAGATTTATCACAAAATTTAAGAAACAATAACATTAAGGTGTGTAAAACTGTTTAAGAAAAAAAAATTGCATACAGCCTAAAATGTTAACATTACAGAAATGTCTTGTTTTTTAAGTGAAAAATAAATGTTTTGAATTAAATAAATTAGTGCAGAGGTTCCCAACCTCTCTTAGGTGGCGACTCCTTTTTATAAAAGCCATGTGACCTGCAACCCCCATGAAATTTAAATAAGTAATTTTCAATAATGTTTTTACAAAATTGAGTGAATTTGCATTATAGTGATTTTTTTTTAGTAGACGGCAACCCCCAGAGAACATATTGCGACCCACAGGTTGGGAACTGCTAAATTAAAGTATTCCTAAGTGAGAGGTAATATACTGTTTAATAAAGTTCAATTTAACTCTACATAACTGACCAGATCAGCAACAGAACTGTGTTCAGTCCAATCTCTAACATTGGTACCAAAGTTTGAGCCACTCAGAATACCACAAAATAACTCCACCATAAAGCCAAGTCCATAGCCTTTGTAACCACCTTTTGGAATATGCAGTACAGAAAGAATGATGTTGAAAACATTAATTTAAAACATAATACACAAAGTAGACACAGAATGACATTGTAAATGGTTTCACTTGTAACTTTTAAATTATAAGTAAATAAATAAATTGATAATTAGACTCAAATCTTTCCAAATATAATTAAATTGCACATGAAAAACTTTTAACACATCTTTATGTACAGAAAATGAATATTTAAGTATACAGAAAGAACAACATTACTACACATTGGGCTCTTTATATTTATACTGATAACATATGTGTTTAACTATACTGTATAAACTTGTAAAAAAGAAAATTGTTTAAACATTTATTATTTCTTTAAAAACTGATAAAGTAAAAATTAAAATAAAATATAAAAAATTAAGCTCAGTGGGTTTTAATGTGATGGCTGCTACTTATAACTGCTAGTTAAATTTATGATACACATAAGAAGTTAATAAATCACAAATGGTTGAATTTTAAGGTTTTTGTTGCGATCATATTTTTCAAAAATTGTATTTTAACATTATTTTGTGTTTTCTATGAGTACATTTTTTTTATCACAACTTTGTTACTACTTAGCATCTTTTGTGGCCATCCATGAAGTACGCCTTGCTAATTTAGAAAATTTTAACCCCTTCCCTACCGCCAGTCACATATCACAGATCCACCTCAATTTAAAGTACATCACACTTTGAAACAATAAGGGTTTACTAATTGAATATTTAATCTTTAAAAAACACATATTAATTCAATAAATCTCATTACATCCCCCCCCCCCCCACCACACACTAACACTCTAAAATACAGCAGGTTTGTTTAGAAACAATAATTTTTTTATGAATTGAACATTTAATCTAAACAAAGCATATTCATATCTATTTAATAACAGAGACATTTTCTGTTAGAATAAGCAATTAAAGCACACCTACTCTTAGATATAGTTTGAGTCAAAAGCTGCTCTTTTTGACAAGTTAAAATCTTAAATCCTTTAAAAAGTCAAATAACCAATGATATCTGAATCTGCTTACTGGTTTCTTCAAAACCTCCTAATGGAGTTAGTCCACCATGATAGAGAACTTCTTGTGTGTCTGTGCAAGACTAGTGTAAAAATAAGAACATTAAGGAGGCACCCATAAATGAAGTCATGCATTTTTGTGGCAGGTGAGGGCAATTTTTTGTTCCAATGTATAATTAATAGAGATCTTTAAATTAAAAAAAAATAATTTGCAATCATTAAGGAAGTGGAGAGTGTGTGTTAATAAATAGTATACAATTACAGCATAGTATGACATCATCTATGGAGGATCATTTATTTTAAAATAAATAAATGAATGTTAAAAATATTGAAATAAAATAATTAATTATTATTATCTTATTATAAAATGTACTAAGACACAATCCAGGAAGCTTGTGTCAAGTTTTTTAAAAACTTATTACTCATATCTGCATACTACATCCATTGTTAGTGGATTAGAAACCAAGTCAAGAAAATTAACAATTTTATGTATAAAGAAAACAATTCTCACTAATAGTTACTTAAAATGTTTTAATTATCTGGTTAAATAATGTTATCTATTTCAGATGCTCCTTATTTATAGAGATGATTATTGCAGCTCAAGCTTATCCATGGTTTATGTAAATTCTTGCATTTTTATTATAGTTTTCAATGTTGATAGTGTATTTGTTTTCCTGGTTTGATAATAACCCCTTTCCAGACCATAACGACCGATGGGGCAAGTGAAGTAGCATTCACAAGTTTCATTTAGCCACCACTAACGAGCAAGGAATTGTGTGGCTAGCACAATGCCCGGGGGCCTTGCCAGCACAGAGGTTTGAACCCGTGACTCTCTTTTGCCTTGGTTTAGCAATCCGGCGCACTACCTCTAGACAACCGCACCCCTTTTTTGGTTTAATAAGGCAAGTCATTCCACACCCTGAATTCCAGACAGGAAGAATAAAAATTTGTGTTTGTTCTTGCATACGGCATAAAAAGTGTTTTTATCCCTATGTCTATTTGAGGTTTGTATTAGATTATCTTAATGATGTATTTCCAAGTTAGAATTAATTAACTTATGCATTTTTATTATTTTGTTCTTTTATCCTCTATTGTTTCTATGTTTAATGATTTAACTAATGAATTACTTCCCTCCTAATTAAAATGAGTTCCAATAAAGACATTTATTTAAAATTACCTTTCCATTTCTATCTACAGCCCATCCTTCAGGCAAGTTTTGACCTAATCTATGCTTTATCTCAACCTGTGGGAGTAACAATCATGTGTTATTCAATGATTTTTAAATATTATCTGATTCTTTTGTGTTCTAACAAAGCTTGAATAATCATCTTAAAAAAATATGATTTACTGCAATGTTCCTGTTTTCATTTCAAACCAACTTTCAAATGTCTTTAAAATTTCAGGAAAGAAGTAATAACCTTGCCCTGTGCAACAGTTGTTGTTGCCATATCAAGAACAAATTCTTCATTGTTGTTCCCTTTGGCAGCTACTGATATTGGGTTTGTACCAAGGGTTCTCTGAAATGAAATTGCTTGAGTAGATAATTATCTTTTTTTTTTCTTTTTTTTTCTAAAGGAAATAAATAAAAAAAACAATCTACATGTTAAATTACGAAATGCATTTCCAGAAAAATAGTAATTTTAAATTTAATTGTATCATTTTAATATTTCAACTTTTTAAAAAAAATATCAACATCCATGAGCTATAGGCAAAGTTACAAAAATAGGCCTTATTTTAAAATGTATTATTGAACCATAAAAGCAAAGCCTGTCCATGATTAAATGTGAATAATTGACATTCATCTTTTAGGTGCATCACCTTAAGATTAATAATAATCTAGTCATAAATATTAACACAATTACTTGGATAAAATACCGTTTTAGCTCTTGTGTGGATCATATTAGGGGATGTATTGCAAAATGCCAGTCCCTAAAAACAAAATTAGTAATGATCTGGAATGACACTGTCCACAAAATTGCCTTACAATTTTTTTTTTATTTTGCATCAGCCACATTAAATAAAAAATCTATTCAATAGATTCAATTTAGTGAATCAAATACAAAATATTCATATTTTCTGTTAATTATCACAATAACTGTCCAAAAAAAGTTAAGTAGATGGAGAATTAATTAAATTTGTATATTACATTCTAGATTTGAGTGTTTTATTAAATATTGAATATTATTACTATAAGACCTTGATCCATTGCTCTTAGACTGTACCAGCCAGCTATTCCAAAATGATTTGATTCTTAAAGAAAAAATAAGAAGGTGAAATTTTATTGTTAGATTCAATATTATTTTATATAGCTTTTATCACAAATATAGTAAATAAATTCGCCTTTAAGACCAAGCTGGCCTATGGTGTAAGTGAAGCAGCTTTCACAAATTTTTATAGCTACAGCATACAAAGGGATTATGTGGCCAGCACAATGCACCGCTGCCTTTACTTCCCCAACTGATGTCAGGTACCAATTAGGAGCTTTGTGGACTCAGGAATGCTCTTTAGCCTCAGAATCAAGACCCTGCCTTCACCGAGACTCTAACCCATGATTCTTGGTATGACAGCCAAGCACACTGCCGCTGGACCACCATGCCCCTTTACTATTATTACAAACTTAATTTAAATGTCAATCTTCAGTTCCATTAAAATCATAAATTTTAGACTTATACAACAATTTATTCTTTATTAAGTAGGCCTGCGATAATAACGATTAATTTCTCGATTCATCTGTAAAAAATTTTATGGATTAAAATTATTTTAATCAATAAAATAACAATTCAATTATATATATTTTTTTTTTTTTAAATCTGATTTATCAATAAATAATTAATTATTAATAATAGTTTATTTTTGTTACATACACACTTCTCCATTTAAAATAAAGATTTTTAAAGTGCAAACTTTTTAAAAATAAAATTAAACATTGTTTTTACTTAATTAACAATAACAAAATTTAAATTCATTGACATTATATTTCATTATATTAAACTACTTATATTTAAATATATCTCCTAAAAATATTATATATTATTTTAAAATTAAATACTTATGTTATGATCATTTTAAAAAATGCCCTAAAAGGGCACATAATGTGAAGGATAACAACATAGTGGAAAAAAGTGATTATGAGGTCTTAGAAGAAATTCATAACTTTTGAACCACTTGGGAAAAAAAGATTATCTTTATGTTTTTGTTAATCATCAAACAATTTTTATACAACTGTATTACTTTAATATTTTTTTAATTAATTGGAAATTTACATTTAAGTGCCTAAACTTAAATGCGTTATTTAACTTATTTTTATTGCTGACTATGTTTTAAAAATTTATACTAATTTTTTAACTTACAGTCAAACCTTGTTATGTCGACGTCCAAGGAGTTTACCAAAAAGAGTTGAGATAATAGGGTTGGCAAGATAACCCAGGTCAAGACAAGTGGGTCGACGGCTTAGGGGTTTTGCCAAAAACGTAGAGATAATAGGGTTGGCGAGATAAGTGGGTTCGACTCTATTTTTTAGTTAAATTTTAAGTTAAACTAAAATTTTTAATATGTTAATTACAAATCCTGATTGGTTTTTAAAAATATATTTAAAAAATTTTTTTTTAAATTGTAATAAGTTTTCAAATATATTTTTTTACAATTCATTCGAACCTTTATGTAACATGCCTTAAAATAACAGTAATAACACTTGAGAAATAAGACTTAGCAATATTATAATTTGTTAATATGCAGTTGTTTTTTTCATCGTATGCATAACTTTGATTTATTTTTGGTGTTGCTTTTAAAACAAAATTTAGTTCAGAATATTGTTATTTTTTAATGTCTTTCAGACAGGTGAAATAACTCAATTAAAAAAAAAAGGCAATTGCCTGTTTTTGTCAATTCCCTTGCAATTTTCAGTGTATCTTTATTTTTAGATTTAATCAAAATTATTGATTAATAAATCGGTAATTTTTCAAAAGTTACGATTAAATGTAAAATAATCAATGACAGCCCTAATATTAAGTATTCCCTGATTTTTGTAAAGTCTTAACGAAAATAAAGCCCTGATTAAAGCATTAGTACTTTGGTATATTTTTATTCAATCTATAACAAGGAAATATTTCTGATAGTTACTTTTAGCACAAACCCAGCCTATTCCAACTTTCTTGGCTTTTTGAATGGCAATATCCATACAATATCTGCCCACCACTGGCCCTGTAAAAGATTTATGATAACTTTAATATGCTACAACAATTTATTTTGCATGTAAAATAAATGTGATCCATATCAGTTGTTTTTGACTATTTTCTTATGAAGGTGACCATACAAAAATAGCAGTTACCTCCAGACACGCTAAAGCACATTTTCAAACTCAAGGCCTACAGGCCACATCCAGCTTGCTGTACAATTAAATCTGAATAAATATATCCAACCAATCAGAGAATTTTAGGTAAATATATTTTTAATGGTTTTATGATTTTAAAAGATTTTTAAAAATTCCCTAATTAGCAGCATTGCCTAATGATAAAGCCTCCTCTCTTCGATCAGAATAAGCGCAAAGAATAGTTGTGTTATTATAGTAAGTGGGTGTTTGTCTTTACAGCAGCCCATTACATTTAGCTGTTTATTTGGCTTTGATGAATAAGAAATAATGTAGTGAAATACGCAGATATTACATCATCTTTAGTTGGGACTGCATAATTGATGGCAATCAAAATTTTGCCAGTGTATAGTAAATATGAATCTTTTTTTAAATTGTGAAAAGCAAATTCTATTCTGAAAATAAAGCGTTTTATAGCCACTACTATGACTGCTAGGCTGGATATGCTTACTGATATTTGTGGTTAATTTTTGTGGTAATAATGTGGCTGCAATCAAGGGTTATATCTTTTTCAAATCTCTATTGTAAAAAAAAAGGTTTTGTTTCTTCTAAGACTTAACAAATATTTAAATAACATATTAATACAAGAATACTGACTCACCAAGACAATTATTGCCATCAACTAGAGCAGTTGCTGGAGTCTGTTGTATAATCTCTGGTTCTTTGTCTAATGATGTATGTCCATTTTTTAGGTCAAAGAGGTAAAATTCTAAAATATTTAGAAAAATTGTAAAACAATTTGGCATGCAGAATTTTTGTTCTAAAATAATACAACTTATAGAAAAAATATTATTTCCTTTTTTGTATGCTTATCAACTCACAACTGATTCCCATTTCAAGTGACTTTTATCTCACCTTTTTGATTTAATGTCCTTTGTCAAGTTTATTTATTTTTAATAAATATAAAATTATAGCAAACAGACATAGAGGTGAAAGACTTGATAAAATTTCTTCGTTTGTCACACACACAAAATATACTTCATTATGAATTTGCTTTATTTACCTATCCTATTCATTCCATGACTGTAATGGCCTCGATGATCTGCAGAAACAATTAGTTCAGCCATAACTTCTGCATGTGCAGGTCGAGCTCCTGCATTTTCAAGGCATCTGACAGTAAAGCTTCGAAGACTTTCTAGTGGAACAACAATCTTCTCTACTTCATCTGTTTCTTTTTGAGTTTGAGTGTTACCAGCCATTCCCACTTTTTGAGTGAAGTTTAAGTACCTTTAAGTTTAAGAGAAATTCTTTGCTTATAAGGCGGATTATTATATGGTAAATAAAAATTAAATTAAATATTACTTAACACATATATCATATATGATATTACCTTCACAAAAGTCTTGTGTCACATTAAGTTGTGTCACAATAATACTCACAACTTGTAAGTGTAAGAATGTAAGTATTTGTAACTTTGTAACCTATTGAAGTAAATGTAAGCTGCCTAGTAAGCTAAATTATACTAACTAAATTGGTTTACAAAAATGTTCCTTCAGAAGACTAAACACTAAACTGTTAAAAGTGTTCGTTTTTATGGCCTTATGTCACTTAATCTTATGATAACACCATCCCCTATTGCCCTACTAATTACTAATATAAATCGTAATACCCATCCTTTGCCTTTAATAAATAAATTTACATCTACTACTACTACTATTATTGTAGTTGTAGGTCAGGTAACTCTAAGACGTTCTTAAAATTAATTATCCACAAACAGGCTAACACTGGACTGGCGTTCGAAAAGTAACGCGTTACGTTTAAATAATTTACTGCACAGTTAGCTTGTTAATATCAATAGTTTAGACATATGACATAATATGACAATAAAAAAATAATGACATATATAATATTATATAATAATAATGTATATGACTATGCGGTATGCCATATTAATTTATATTAATCTAAATCTAAGAGTGAAGTGATTATTCGCACGGTTTTCCCGTGCATATAATTTATAAAATTATTTCCCATGAGTGAGTCACTGTTACTACAAGTGTTACTATAACTAAGACTAAGACTACTGAACTGAAGTTACTAGTTACTGTTATGCTTATACTCAGTTCAGTCTTACTTACACTTACAGTACAGAACAGTAGTATTAGGTCTAATAATATTTATTTGACTCAATTAACAACAATTAAATCAATTAACAGTAGACAGTGTCCTAAAACTTAAATATCAACTATACTAATACTTTACATTATCTTAATTACTTAATTATTACACTTAGTAGTTAGTAAGTGTAGATTAGCATTTCAAAACCGTGCGAATAATTATCGGCACGGTCGAACCGTGCGAATAATTTTCAAAATTATCGGCACGGTTATGACGTCAAAACCGTGCGAATAACGCTTGCCTTACATTATCTTAATTACTTAATTATTACACTTTGTAGTTAGTAAGTGTAGATTAGCATTTCAAAACCGTGCGAATAATTATCGGCACGGTCGAACCGTGCGAACAATTTTCAAAATTATCGGCACGGTTATGACGTCAAAACCGTGCGAATAACGCTTGCCAACAATAATACAAAAAGAATTGACTTTACAGCACAACCAACGTTAGGGCAAAAAGTCTTCCTCAATGAACAAATAGACAAAAACAAATAAAACTAATAAAATGAAAAAAAAAAAAAAAACTTAGCTGCTGTGTAAACTAAAACCAAATGGGCCGTCCATAAATAACGTCATGCGATTTTGGCCAATTTTTTACCCCCCCCCCCCTCGTCACACATTGCTACTAAAACTTAGACCGCCATCCCACTTTTTCCAATATTACGTCACAAAGCTATGACTCCCCCCAATTGAAATGTTTAAAAAAATTTTTTTTTTTTTTTTTTTTACATTTAAATATGTATTTAATGTAATTCTGGAATATTTAATATTGTAACTAGGAGTTCAAAATTTTAAAATCTGACAAGAACCAGATTTGGACAGACTTATGAAGTGAAATCCTGCTGGACCCGAAGCCAGAGTCGGATTCGTAAAAATGGCCGGAACGCTATATATGTAATTATTGAAATCCCTTATACTAACTGTCACTGTCAAGGGTTCGCGGTAGGTCGGGCGGAAAAGCAAAATCGATAGTAAAAAAATGACCCACTTCCCGTGATGCTATCGAGCTGAAATTTTACACGTATACCTGTGTCACCTATCAATGCATTGCGTTAACATTTCAAGTCGATCTAATATACCGTAAAAAAAATTAACGCACTTTTAGTTTATCTCTTTGCAACTATGTCACCGTCTACTATTGTTCACCTCCATGTGTCACTTGAGTTCAGTCCAACCATCGATGACAAGCCCCACCCCCATCCGTTTTACAAGAGTTCAGTCACGAGCAGTCTGTAAATGTTTGAACATAATCAAAATTTTTAGTTCTGTATCATATGTAAGGAAGGGATTTATATTGAAAAACTTTGTTTTTACGGGTTGTTTAATTGTATGGCTCTATTTGGCTAGACTTATGAAGTAAAAACTTGCCAAAATCGGAGCCGGGGCCGAATTTTTAATAATGGCCGGATTCCGGATTAGCCGAATTCAAAATCTGGTACATCCCTTATCGTAACTAGGGCTGTCAATATTGTTGAAAAAGGCCGCGCGAATACTCGTCCACATAATTTTCGCAGTCGTGACGGCTATAGAATGCAACCTAGCCACCATCAATTCACCTAATTTCACACAGTAGCTAACAGCATACTTCCAAAAACAAACTATCGTGCTCTACAAAATTTTATTCCTGCTGTAAATGCATTCGTCATACTCATAAACTAAAACTACAGTAAAGTAAACGTTCAAACAAAATGCCAATACAATGACGTCACGTTCATTCAGGTCACAGGGCCAGCAGCTTGAATGTTAATGTCCGCTATAAGACTGTGGTCAACGTTCAAAGTTTCAAGGTTTGTTGGTTTTTTTTTTTTTAAAATGTCGCAGGCGAAGTTGCAAGCATCCATTTTGTGTGCAATGCTATACAATTTGCTGCGCGGTTATTCTAAACCATTGCGTGGCGTCGGCCAGAGAACTGCGCGGCCACGCAATCACGCAGCTTAAAGGGAACATTGGCGGTGGTAGTGACTTTTTAATTTCATAAACGTAAAATACTGACAACTTTGTACATCTTGTTAAATTCAGTTTTTACTGCTAGACAAACACACGAAAGAGCGCGAGTTTGCTAAAAAAAAATTCAGCAAGGCGTCTCAACACCTGTGGGCGGGTGGATCAGGACATCACCAATCATTTACAAACAAAACCTTTAACTTATAAAATTTTAATCAAGCTCAAATTATTTTCAACTTTTCATTTTGTCCAGAATTTTTTAAAAGATAATTTATTTTTTACTGTTATTACTGTAAGTATCTTAGAACAACTAAAATATTTTTTTTTTTTTTAAAGACTAGGCACTTTTCCATCAGCATCTCCGCGTTAGGAGTGGAGGAAGGCATGAGAAGGGGTAGTTGTTAGATTTTTTAAAAAAATTAATTAATTGGCCCGTCTTAACTGGTATTAAATAATGTCGGCGTATTTCAACGATTCGTTAACTTCAAATCATTGATTCATTTAAAGGACATAAACCTTTTTGTGTTTTATGATTTTTATTTCAAGTTTAGAGGAAAAGGTTGTATGAAAATCCCTTGTAGTTTCTCGAAAATTCATTTTATTTCCCTTTGACAGATACTTTTGAAGCATTTTCGTGTTAAAAGTATTTCACATGGAATAGTTGAAACGAATATTTTTTATTTGATTAGTTTTCGTGAGCCGTAATCTACACACCGTAAGAGGCGTGAAGCTATTTAAAACGCCATTAAATAAATTGCATGCAATGAATTAGTTAATTGTATATTTTATTTAAAGGTTCGCGATTTCTTTATGTGACGACACATTTTTTACCCCCCCCCCCCCAAAATCGTCACAAATGCTTGACCCCTCTAGGTGCGTGACGTCATTTATGGACGCCCAAAAGGCATTAAGCAATCATGTTGAATATGAGTATGGGGCACATGTATAGCAGCCAATTATTATCAGCATAATAAATTTTAATAATGGCATTGAACAGGTTAATCACTTGGCAAATTCAAGGATAAAATTAATTTAATTAAAATATATTTCAAACTGAATTCCTCTTAAGTTTAACGTTAAAATTCTATAATTTATAGTTATTTTATTCTAATTGCCTTTTTAAATTAATGCATAGAACCAATTAAAACAATATTTAAGTTTGATAAACAGTTGATAATTGCTTCATTTTATACTTTTTACACTCAGTTCTAGTAATAGCAGTAGCTTTGGTTTCATTGGTTTGTCATTTTTATTTTCAGGTTGATTAGTATTTGATTAGTCTCATTTCTATTGCATTGCCTGTTTTTTTTTTTTTTTTTTAATTTATTTATTTATTTATTATTTTTTTTGTACAAAATTTTATGTTGAATGTAAAGCAGGGGCGGTTTAAAAAAAGCAGTGTTTCAGTGTTTCCCAACCAATTGTGAGTCATGCCTCACCCAAGCCTTCCTAATATTCTGAAGCCCCCCCCTCCCCAAGTATCATGAACATAAGTTTAAATATTTGAAAACTATTGTTCTTAAAAGAAACTTAAAAGCCAGTTTTTATTATTATTTTATTTATTTATTTTTTTGGTGTGGGGGGGGGGTCAAACTAAGAAATAGTTGAGGTAACTATGTTGGCTAAGTATTTTTTCAAACCTTACACTGTAGAACTGAAATAAATGTAATATGTAATACAAGATTTTGATCTTTCCAGTAACAGACAATTTCACTTGCATAAAGAGGACTGGCTAGAACAAATATTAACAATGTAACTGCACCCTTTCGTCTCGCAAGACGATGGTGCATCACCGTTGGGTTGGGTTGCATTTCTTCACGTGGCTGTGCAGTCCGACCCTTTAGTGACAATAAATTTTTATTTAACACATCTTTGCACACGAGTTCTGTGCTTACCAATGTTTTGGTCTTTCTCATAGCTCCTCTGTCTGTAGCCTCCTCCGCCCTTCGCTCCTCATATTAACAATGATGAAATAGTAAAGGGAGCTTACATACTGCCTGCTGATTACGCAGTGTTAGTGAATGGCCGATTTGTTGCACCCAGGCTAATACGATGAACCATCCGTTACATTTTTAAATGCAGCCCCTCTCTCTCTCTCTCTCTCTCTCTCTCTTTCTCTCTCTCTCTCTCTCTCTCTCTCTCTCTCTCTATGCTTATCAACTCACAACTGATTCCCATTTCAAGTGACTTTTATCTCA
>MUZC01004755.1:48886-84847 GCA_002072015.1 Radix auricularia | reverse complement strand
TGAAGGGGGGGGGGTCAAAGTTTTGTGACGTACTTTTGGAGGGGGGGGTCTACGATTTTGTGACGACGCGTGACGTAGGGGGGGGAGGGGGTCAAAAATCGGCCAAAATCGCGTGACGTCATTTATGGACGGCCCCTGTGTAAAATGCAGAAGATCCCAATCGTACTTAGTTTCAGGGGCCCAAATATTTCTAGTAGTAGTAGCAGGCATGATAGAGCCTAGGGTTAATTTAATGTTTTGAATTCCGTCTCCTCACCATATTCAAAAAGCCAATCATTACAGTTAAAAAGCATAGGGACAAGAATGAGACTCTTCAAGTTACACAAAGATTGGTACTATTCGCCCCCTGGCTAGCACGATTTCGATGTCAGACTGAATGAATATATATTATATATTATATATAGGGCTGTTATCGATTAATTTAAATTTAATCGTTAACTTTTGAAAAATTACCGAATAATTAATCGATAATTTTGATTGAAGCTAAAATAAGATGTATGACGTCATTAAACTGAAAATTTCAAGGGAAGTAACAAAAACAGGCAATTGACATGTTTTGATTTAAATATAAGTAGTTCAATTTAATGTCAATGAATTAAAATTTTGCTATTGTTAATAAAGTAAAAACAATGTTTAATTTTTTTTATATCCCTTCCCTTATAAAATAACTTAT
This sequence comes from Radix auricularia, assembly GCA_002072015.1. Lineage (NCBI taxonomy): Eukaryota > Metazoa > Mollusca > Gastropoda > Lymnaeidae > Radix > Radix auricularia. The sequence goes on along the minus strand of MUZC01004755.1, from coordinate 84,174 downwards.
TTTAAAGTTTACACTTTAATTTTTTTTTGAAATAGAGAAGTTTGTACGTAAAAAAGCAACATATTAATTATTTATTAATAAATCGGTACAGGTATTGAAAGTATTTGCATTTATTTACATTGCTATTTTATCGATTAAAATAATTTTAATCGATAAAATATTTTACCGATTAATCGAGAAATTAATCGATAATTTCCGCAGCCCTAATTATATATATATTTAAGTTTGGAGAGTATGTTAAAATTTACAGGTCAAAACTGATTCGATACATCGGCTCTGACAATTGAGTCCTATCAAGATACATTAATTCATACCGTCTCGAACTGTTAAAGACTGTACAGTCACTGTACAACTTGTTGAGACTCGCTTCCCACAAGCGCGTGACGCACGGCACTTAATGAATGTAATAGTGTGAATGATCATTATTTTAATAATTTGGTTAACTGAAGGTGAGATAGAGTGTGTCATGTGTTTGAGTTGTGTGCGCATCACAGGTCCATCATTACACATCATTTCGGCTATGCGAACCCTAATATAAAGTAATGCAGTTTTAAAGAAATTAGACCTACCCTCTTACGCGGCAATCACATTACACCCCCCTCACCCCTCCCTTCATTGGACAACAAACGTCTTTCAAGCGAACTGGATAATTGAAATATGACGAGCGCCCACATAATAATTCTGTAACTTACTTGTAAGCTTTGGGGGGAAAAAGAAGAACACCATTCCGTATCAATCGTGGTTCAGTGGTATATAAAGTATTTATATAATTAAATAAATTTTAAAAAGGTTACTTTTAGTAACAAGATGCTTATATCAGACCTAGAAACCATAAAGACATCTCACAACTAAGCAACAAAATACGTTAGTGTGAGTTGAAAAGATATGATTTCTGTTGGTTTAGACATGCTTCGTTCAATCATGCATGAAAATTGTTTTCAATTCTTAGTTAACTTAATCTCTTTCCAGATGTTGACTTAACATACTTAATTTTCGAAATACTTTCTCACAAATATAAGTTTCATCATGAACTGATAATATAGCTCAGGGGTGTCCAGACCAGTAGTAGCTGAGAGCCATTTTAAAATGTATTAAAAAAAAGAAAAATGTTCAGTGCCGCATTGAAGTACAATGGATCATTAAACCTGGCTTTTTCGCCACGTTTGATATAGCTAGTAAGTACAACTTACTTTTCAGACCATGTAAGCCTACAGAACACGGGCTGCAGCGTTCACAAATTTTAGTAGAAACGGCGCACGAGGATTGCATTGTATGCCAGTCGCATTTACTTTAGCACAACTAATGACCTGTTTATTAAGCTATTCTCGTATGCACTAGCAATAATAAGCCCAGCAAGTCAGTGGTGAATTGCAAATGGGATACTCACGTTCACATGCTAACACCTGAATTATCCCATTCTTCACTTCGTCTTACTCTTCTCCTGCTCTTTCTGGTTGATGTCTTCTTAGACTAAAGACTGCAGATATATTTTACTTTATTTTCGATCTTTTTGTGTATGTCTTTTCACTGAGGAATGAGGAAGGCTTTTTGCCGATACGTTCACGATTTTATGGTGTCATTATCAGACTAACTCATACCCTATTCAATAACCATTTTTTTCAACGTCAGTAATAAGAAGTGAAGTTTTAGTACAGAACCCTTCACGCGGGAAGAAAAGGCATTCGAAGATGAGGAGGGCTTCGTCTACCTTGGCAGCATTATAGACACCTAAACTGAAACTTACGCCGATGTTACAGCAAGGGTTGGGTGGGGGGGGGGCACATGCAGCTTTCCAGCAAATCAAGAATGTTTGATCTCCAGGAACTTGAACACCAATCTAAAGATAAGGATCTTCAAAGTTATGTGAAGCCTGTGCAGGTATGTGGAGCCGATACACGGAGAAATAACACTGTGAACATAAAGAGAATCAGTTATTCACCAATAATTTCCTAAGAAAGATTCCCGGGTTTCATCGTCCTGACAGAATCAGCAACATGGAACTGTATCAGAGAATAAGTCAGAGGCCGAAAGAACAAAAGAGCCACCAGAGATGATGCACTAGCCATTCTCTTCGAAAATCATCTTCCATCACAAGTCATGCTCTGTATTGGAGACTTCAGGGAAACGGAAAAGAAGCTGACGAATAAAAACCTGGTCCCGAGCATTGAACAGAGACATCAGAAAACAAGGCACAATCTTGGATGTGCTGGTGAGACTCGTCCAGAATGGAGGTTCCAGGAGGACGCTTGTAGGCTTGAGAATAAACGCAGACGTCGACGATGACTGACTGTTGGTCCCCATGGCATGGCCGTGGTCGAGAAAGCAGAGAGTAGAGAGCGTTGAAAGCAATTAAAAAAAAAAAAGTTAAGTAGTCGAGCAGAACTTAAAGTTCGTGAGATGTAAATATGCCATTGAAATGCAGACGATAAGTGTGTATGAAGGTGGTGATTGTCGTAGACATTTTGTTGGGGGGAAATCTTAATATATGCTAGACTCTAGTTTACAAGTTAAAAATATAATAATGAATGAGGGCAATAACGTGCATTTCGGGCATAATAATTAAATTGCGAATCGACAAAAGCACTAAGTAATTCTTACAATTTGGTTTGAAATTGGACGAATTCTTATTCCTTTAAAATCATGAAAGGAAACATTCTCTGAAATGCATTCCCTGTTAATCATCATACTCGTATAGTCTAGTGTATAGTGCTATAGTATAGTATCATATAGTCTAAGTATAGTATAGTATGATCAGGGTTTTGAGACTTCAAGACACACTCATAAAAATTGGTAATCCCTTATCATACTATTATAGTGATTAGTTAATGTTATGGCAGAAATGAATTTGGTTTTTAATTATATTTTAAAATTGATAATTGAGACCATTAGTCATTAGTCCGGGCATTGGCATTAGTCATTACATTAGTTTAGTGATTACAGTGATTAGTGTCATTCATTAGTATTTAGTGCCATTAGTTATTAGAAATCATTAGTCATTAGTATTTTCAGGTTATCCTGCAGATTTTACAATGATTTCAATGAATGAAAAATGATTGATAACGATTCATTACATTAATTTATCATTAATTAATGATTAATAAAGACAATAATAAACTTTAAAGTAAAACAGTAAAGTGATGAAAGTGAATTTAGTTAAAGTTAAAGTCATAAATAATAAATGAAAATGATAAACTAGTTTAATAATAATTATTAATAAGTTATTGATAGTATAGACTACAATAAACAAGCAACAAAGCCATCCTAGGACATTCTGCCGTCATTTTGGACGCATGTTGTTGTACCTCCCTGGCTGAACGTTTCACTGAACCGAAGAATTTCGACCAGCCATACAATACATACATACATGTGCATCACGTCCAAAATACTATTCAGGCTAAATCCGATTATACGTTCCCAAATCGGTTATATAATTATATAGCAATTAATTCTGCGTTCTCTTCCTTTGTTTTTTAGGTTTAGCTTTATAATTTTTATTTTTTAATTTAGGGTTAGGTTTAGTTTTAGAATTTTAATAGTTGAATTGTCCAATTTCTTTGCTACCCGGCATATTAACAAAGATGGCGGCCATTTTAAGTAGGAACGTTAAGTCGGATTTGACCACTATTCATAATAATTATAGTTATAATAAATATATAACCCATAAAAACAAAGTTTTTGACTATAAATCCCAATGTGTACCGCTCATTTCTGGTTATTGCTTTTTACTTTTTATGTATTTGTTTATAAACTTATATAAGCTTATAAGCTTACATTTGCATAATTTTGGAAAATGAAATTTGCAAAAAAAACATCCATTTCAATTATAGTATTATAGGGACTGGATTTAAAATAGTTCTTTTTTTCAGACTGATTTTGAAAGATGGATACAGAGAAAATTGAACGCTTAAGAGAACGAATGCTCCAATGTGCTGTATGCATGGATGAATACAAAGATCCTCGAATACTTCCATGTCATCATACTTTGTGCTTTGAATGCATCTCAAATGTTCTTCAGTCATCCTCCACCACAGGCAGGTTATTCAAGTGTCCACAATGTCGATCAGATGTTTATGTTCCTCAGGGAGGAATAAATAATTTGCCAATTAATTTTTATATAACTAGTCTACAAGAGGAGCTTGGAACAAAAGGTACATTTTTTATTGGTACACTAAATCATTTATTATCATCATATTATCTGACTTTATTAATCTGTTTATGGATTAAAATAAAGAAAATTTAATATCATACATGGGTTGACATAAAAATTAAATATTCCAAAAGTTTATTTGAAGCAGGATGGACACTGATTCCAAAATTCTTTTGGTTGCTTTCAGGTTACTCAAGTTCATGTGAAGTATGTGAACGTGACTGGCTTACATCACAATTTCGCTGTATTGACTGTGACATTGACATATGTCATTTTTGTATCCATGCTCATAGATTAGAATTTCATGCTGATCCACCAAAGATTTTGAGAATAGAAACTGCCAACAGTAACATCCATCAAGCTTCAAATAGTGCCTGTAGTGACCATGCTGAAGAAATTTTGCAGATGTATTGCTGTACTTGCAATAAGGCAATCTGTATCAGTTGTTCTTTCACCAGCCACAAAAAGCATAGTATTATTCCTTTGAGTAAAAAAATGAGGGAGTCTAAATCTTTTTTGCAGTCTGAAGTTGATTCTCTAGCATCAGAAAAAAGAAATGCACTAAAAGCAGCTGAAGTTTTAGAAAAAATGAAATCAGAAGTTATTGCAGCTTCAAAACACTCTATGTTTGATCTTGAAGTAGCAGCACAAAAATCATGTGACTTAATACTGCAAAAGAAATTTGAAATTTCAAAGGAGTTAAAATGCTCAGAAGAAAAGCAGTTGGAAAAGTTTGAAACTGCATTACAAAATCTTAAAATGTACGTACAATGTCTTGAACGGGGTCTTGCATTTCTTATAGATCTTCAGGATGATGATGTTTGTCTGGAAGTACTTAATACATACAAGGAGTTTTCCTACAAGTTGGATGCTGCACGTCAGATGTTTACAAGTAAACATATCAGAGTTGACCATAGTCGTTTCACTGCTGGACAATTTTTTCATGTTTTTGATGTCAGCATAGGTATATGTAGGAAGATATGTCACTTTAGTCATCTTGGCAATGTATCAAAAGAGAGATTTTGCTTGTCTGTTATTCCAAAAACGCTTGTTGTACAGAAGCGTTGTAGAGGTGTAGAGCATGTTATTAAAAGCAGATTATTTAAATGTTTTTTGAGGTGTTTATTTTGCTTTATTGTTTTTCAATTGGTATTTTTCCTTGGTGATGTTAGTGGACTGATTAGCTTTTTTGCCAGTGGTGTATTCATTTTATACACACAAATTACTGACTTTTTCATGAATTTTTTTTGATTGTACAGTATTAACTTTCAAGGTCTATAATATTTTATTTGCAGTGAAGTATACAACTAATCCAGGTATGGACAGTGTTAACATTTGAAAATTACTTTGAGTAGTTTGATGAGGTAATGTCACAAAGCAATCACTTGTGAAATTTCAACTTAAATTAATCCATAATATTTGTATTAAAAATACTATTTGGTGTTTATGGATTGTTAATCAATAATAAGTTATCATTAATTTTTTCATAAATATTGGAAATATGACTAATGTCATTTGTAAGGAATGAGTTTTTTTAAAATCCCTTATATTAACTTGACCGCCACCTCTGTCTGTCTGTCATAGGCTGGCGGAAAAACAAAAGTATAAAATGACCCACTTCCTGTGATGCTATCGGCTGAAACAATGCATTAAAAAAAATTTTCAGATCAATGGAATGTACCGTAATTAAATTAATGCACTTTTAGTTTATCTCTTTATAACTGTAATGGTACCCGTCTGCTATTGTTTACCTCCACATGACACTGGAGTTCAGTCAAACCATTGGTGAACATGCCCCTCCCCCATATACAGCAAGGAGAGTTCAGTCTGTAAATGTTTGAACATAGTCAAAACTTTCAGTTCTGTCTCATATATAAGAGATTTATAGTCAAAAGCTTTGTTTTTTTGGGTTGTTTAATTTTACTTTAAAAAATGTAATATCTATGCTGGTCATTAAGTCATGTTGGTGCTGCAGATTTAGAAGCAAAAGAATAGCTTCAGTCAAAGAATAGCAGACTTTTGATTTACAGGGATGATCATTTTAGTTGCAGATATTTACATTTTAAAATTGAAATCTGAAGTGTACACAAATATTGTAGACGTAAGTATATGAAAGTAAAAAGTAACAATGATAAATAAGTAGAAGTTATTTGTAAACAAAATTTCAGTTGATTATATTTGATATCATTTTAAAATTATCTTTATAAATAATTAGGAATTTCCTAATCTGTCAAAATAATTGGATAATTGAAATGACTGCATAACCTTTTTTACTTTGTGCTGAAAATATGCCTTGTGTTTTTGTGTATGCCTGTTTTACAGGATTTTCCCTTTTAAAAAGTTAAACAGGAAAATTGGATAGCTCATCATAAAATGTATTTTAAAAATGTTATGCTAATGCTGTGTTGATTTTTATCAATGTATCTTTTGGGCTTTCAGTGTGCTAATGGGTATTTTTGGCTTATAATTTCTCCTAGGCTGACAATTATATATTTGTTTTTGCATCATGATCTAAGTACCAAAAAAAAAACCTGATGCAGCAGAGAAAATTTTTATTTGTAAATGTTTAAGCTAATTTTATCCATTTTAAAAATCAGAGTTAAAATTTACACAATAACTTTTCTTACAAATTTATTTCCAATTTTAATGCCATTTGCAAAAAGTTGCCTATTTTCAGAAAAAATATTAGAAAATTTTTTGTTTTTATTATTATCATTGTTGAGCAAGTGACATTTTTTTGTTTTATTTATTGCATGTGATAAGTGATAATGGAATATATTTATATCAACTTGATTTTAAAGCGCTATTGTCACAATAATAAATATCTTAAACATGTATATTAGATATCTGAGATTTTAATATGTAGCGAGTTTTATTTTGTGGTTGACCAGCAATTTTACAAAGTATAAGGAATAATCAACAACCAGGCTTCAGTACTATAACTTTTTATTGTTGTTGTATAAAATGATTCTATGGAAAAAGGTGCTGTCATTGCTAGATGGCTGGCGTGGCGAACATAAGGTGCAAAAGATGTGCTTCGTAAGCTTTATCAGTAGTGTGTCAATCTTCCCCAAAGCTGGTTTATGTATGAATTAATAGATAAATGTTGAAAAATGAATAATTTATTATTTCTGGAGATGACAGAAAAATCTTTTAAGACCTTAGATCTTAACTATGTTATATAAATCGTTATTGCTAAATTCTGGCTTTTGGGTAAATTGTGCATTATTATGTCTAACTTCCTTTATGATATATTGACAGTAGAGAATTGTGGCTCCATGTATGAATGTGAAAACCCTCTTGTTCGTTTAATTTATTTTATATTTAAATCAATCCAGATGCTCATTTGGAACAGAAGATTATTGCTTCTTATATCCCATTAGTTATAAGAACTCACAGACCTTGCTTGTCAAAAAACAGGGGCTTGTCAATTTTCAAGGATATAGATTTACAGACTTTAATTTTTACCATAATGCTACAGCAACACATAGCAAAATTAAACATAAAATAGAGCTTCAGGATAGGGAGAGCTCACCCATAGTCAATCCAAAACAGGAAATGTATGGCAGACTAGAAATTTCCAACATGTGTCTGCTTTGGATTTGAGGACATCCTAGAAATGTTTTGTAGCAGCACATTGCTACATCAATATACATGTACTTTATGTATGTTTATCTGTTTTCTCTCCTGGTGCCAAATATTTTGATAACTTTTGTATAACCCATCAGTTTAGAGAATTGGGTAACATATTATGGCTTATAATCATAAGATTGAAAAAAGTAAAACAAGATTGATCTTGAAAGAATGCAAATAACAATGTTTTAGTTTTTGCATGATTAACTGTTTTTATTAAAATTTGATATATTCATAAGTTTTCTTATATCACTATTAAATAAAGCTTTTAAAAAATAATTATGTTATCATAATTAATATTTTTACCCTACAATTAATAGTAAAAGTTTAAAAAAAAAAAAAAAACATGAAATAAGGAGAAATTCAAATTATGTTTATTTTTAAAAGGTGTATTACATATTATCTGAAAGGGGAAATTTCTCTGGTCCACAAACAATTTTTAAAGAGACATGAACACATTTGGAAATGTAAAAATTTTCTAACAAGCTAAGAAAGGTGTAAAAGGAATGTACCCAAATAATTCAAAAGTAACTTCATAAGGGTTAGTAGTTAAAAGTTGTAAAAAAAAAAAAACTACTTAAGAATTAGGGGAGAAAGAAGCTTCATAAGTTATTTATTATTGAAAAAATAAAGTTTTTAAAAATATTTTATTTAAACATTCTGATATTCAAAGCAATCAAATTTTTAAATTATAACTTCACATTTTTTTTAGTTTGCTAGAGATTTCTCTAGGACAAATTTAATAAATTGTGTAAATAAACATTTCAATTGTTTTGATTAAGTGTGGCATATTTTCAGTATGTCATATTTTCTTTGATAAACTTCAAGAAGACAGACTTGAGTTATTAGCCATTTTCAGGAGTCAATTGCTGCATCCAAGCTTTTTTTTCCTGCTATCCTATATGTGAAATTTATAAGTCATTTTAATAAACAAAACATTAAATTTTTTACTGCAACTCTAGAACCTTCTACCAGATCAATGCACTTTTTCAGTCGCATTGATTTATCTATTATTATTAATTATAAAAATATGTTCTACATAAATTTTCATCATGAAAGTATATTTCAAGTATTTTATTGGCAAGCATCAAATATTATGTTACTGAAAATAATGTAATTTATAAGGCTCTTTGGATAAATCCACTCAATCACATTGGAAATATTTCATTTTTAAAATTAAGGCAAGTAAATGGGCAAACAAGCATTTTGTACTCATTTAACATTTGCAGAAGAGTGAATATGCAATAGGTAAATATTAAACAAAAAACTAATTAAAAAAAAAACAAAAAAAAAACAACAAACTAATAGAATCAAATAACAGTAGCAAAAATTAATCAAACGATTTATGTTTAACTTATGTTATGTTATCCTTAAAAAGTCTGGAGTTGTGATTTATTGTTTTTGGTATATTTAGATAGTGATAAATATTTAAAAGTTGTGTGAATCCATTAACAAAATTTTTTTCACATGTACTTCATCAAAAACTATTATCAACTATTGTAAGATAAAAATAGGAAATGCTTATTTTTTATATCATATTGTCTATATGGCATTCAAAAACATCAAGTGCTAGATTAATAACAGTTTGAAAATTTAAAAAAGCCATTTAAACTGTTTAATCTAAGCCTACATTCACCAGCATTCTTATACTTTTCTTAAGAAATAGAAAAATATTTCACAAGGTTGATTTTTTAATAGCTGTTTTTCCACTCTATTTATACATGGGAGATGATTAGTAGCCCCAGAAAGTGTAGAGTGATTAAATAAATTAGTTAGTCCTTAATATTTTAACCAAAGGAAAGAAATCTCATTAATAAGATTGTATTAAAATCTTTAAAAATCAATACAGTCCCATTCTGTAAAAAGTTTTATAAATAAAATTCCATATCAGGTTAGTTATTGATAAATGGATTTTTTAATGAGTAATACAAATATCAAAAGGATATATATATATAAACGTTAGTACTCTTATTTTAAGAAGAATTTTTTTTTAAAAAATGACCAAAAAAAAATAATAAAAAAGGTCCTATTATGTATAATCAATTTATCCACAGAGAGAATTACATTTTTAGACCTGCATCACAATTCTTTAAAAGATTAACAATATGGCAAAATGACTAGATATTAAAAAAAGATTACACAGTGTTAAAAATTACGTTACAATTAAGATAACTTTTATTTTACAATACCATTTCAGCTGCCAAACTAACTTAAACCTTTTTTTAAAAATGCCAAGTGAATGAAATAAAAAGAATATTTGAATAAACAAATGAGAACTTTAGAATTTATAAATTTCATGTTACTTTGAATCTATTAGTCCATAGAAATTAATCAAAGTAACAGTTCTTTGTTTCCATGGTTCATTTGATACTGCATTGATAACATCTTCTGTTATTAACTTAAAATTCTCATTTGTTAATAAATCTAATACCTAACTAATACTATCATGTAAAATTATTTTTAATGACAATTACAATTATTGTTTTAAGTTGCTATACAATTTAACGGGCACGCTATATATATATGTTGGTCACCATGGCTTAGATCAAAGCATAATTTCAAAATTTGAGCTGATGAACTTTTCAAATTAGTAGATTAATAAAATTTTACAATATTAAACAAAATATGAAAAACTATTAGTAGTATCAGGGAAAGTATACATTTCCATTAGAGAAATAAAAATGTATAAAACAGTCTACTTAAATGTGTTAGTTGATTTTCTTCAGATCAACTTTAATTGAATCCATAAATATTAGTAGTGATAATTGAAAATAAAATATCCAAGAGTCTGTTGATTACTTATTGTAGAAACAATAAAGTCTTTGCATTTTGTCCAGGATGAAAAGGTATTTAACGTCTTCTCAAAAACTTTTGAAGGAGGATTAAGATCACAAACCCTATATCTGTGATGAACTGTGCAGTGGCTGTCAATTTAACAACTATATATGACAATTTTTCTCTTCAAATAAGAATAATAAGAATACATTATTTTGTATAAACATAAATGTAAAGATTTAAGTATTTCTTTATTAAAAAATGTGACCAATATCAGTAAATGATTTGTCATCAAAAACAATTATAAATGATTTATGATTTGATTTGAATAAATTATTTTTTTTTTACATCACAACACCAAGTAGACATAAAAGAAAACATTTTATTATATTATTTTTTATAAAACAGCAAGTAACTGCTAAAAGATTATCAGCAGCAAAAACTAATATAAAGAATATTAGTAATATTACTATAAAAATAGTTTGTTTTTTATCACATTAAAAGTAGCCACCATAACTATTTAATTACTATTTTGAACATTCATTTAAAATAGTATCTTTATTTTTGAATTAATTAAAAAAACATTAAATTAAAGCTTACTTATTTTAAAAACATAAATATACATGAATTATAAGAAATTTTAATAATAGAGCAAAAGATGAAAATATTATGTAGAAGGAACATTTTTTGTTGTTGCTGGGTTTGACAAAGTCAGTAACATTCATAAAAATACAATTCTTTAGTGTGAGCATAATGCTATCTTGGTATAAGAAAAAAAAAAGAAGAAAACCATTTTGGCTTCTATTGGATTTTTTGAAGGTAATTAGTAGGGGCCCATCCTTCTTCGTCCCAGCATCGTATACGACACCAATCCCCTTGTTCCTCCAACATCTCTACCTCATCCCCTTCAGAGAAGCCCAGCTCCCCTTCATTCTCAGCAACAAAGTCACAAGTTGCAATATACGAATTGGACAATGGTGATTTAGTAGATACCGGAGCAGCTGGATGTGAAGGTTTAACTGGTGGTGGGGGAGGTGGTGGCATCAGAGAAGATTTTTCTCTTGTGTTTTTTTCACTTTCATTTATTTGGTTAACTTTTGCATTGTGGCCAAAGTTTAGTTTTCCAGATAAGCTGCTGGCCAAGTTATTCACGTTGTGTCCAGATTTGTCAACTGAATGTGTTGGATTAGCAAGATTTGGTTTAGGTGTCATGGATGGTTTTGGTTTGCCAGGGGGCTGTGGCTTACCGGTTAATGGTTTTTCCACTGATTTTAGATTAGCTGCATGATTAAATGCTGAAGATATATTTTTAATATTGCTGAATTTATTTTGATTGGTGTCTTTTTCTCCCTCAACATTGTTGTTCAGTTCGGGTTTTGACCCAGCTACTTTAGGTGGAAAAACTGGCTTTGATGATGATACAGGAGCAGGTCTGGTTGCACTAGAAGGTTTTGTGAAATTTCCTGGAGGTTGTTGGAGTTTAGCTGGTGGAGGTGGTTTCAAGACGGGTCTAGCTGCAACTGTTCCAGGCAAAGGCTGCGGACTTGTATCTTGTGATTCAGATTTGATAAAATTTGGCTTGAATTTAGAACCAGCATTTTTTGAGTTATCTTCTGTCGACGACAAAGCAACAGATCTTGCCTCAAATTTAGCTTTCAAAATACCTGCAAGATCATTACCTTGGGAAAGTTCAGAGTTCACTGATGTTTTTGAGTCTGCAGCATTTGGTTTGAGAGCTGGAGTTGTAATCTTTGCATTAGGTTTGATTGTTGGGTCTGGAACTTTTGTATTAGGTTTAAGAGGCGGGTCTGGAACTTTTGTATTTGGTTTAAGAGGGGGATCTGGAACTTTTGTATTTGGTTTAAGAGGGGGGTCTGGAACCTTTGCACTTAGTTTAATTGGTTGGTCTGTAAATTTCCCATTTGGTTTTACTGGTAAGCCAGGCAAAGTTTTGACACCAGGTTCTGACAGTTTTACGGCTCCATCTGATTTTTTGCCAGGAGGTAAAGGTAGAGGTTTAGTTTTACCAGCAGTAGCTTTTACTGATCCCATTTGTAATGATGGCATTGATTGTTGGTTGGTTTTAACATCTTGGTTGGAGACCTCTTCATTTTGATCAGCAAGCTCTTCAGGTGCCACATACCAGTCCTCATCCTCATAATCATATTCTTCATCAGTTATGCCAGTTATTGGGCTTTTTGGGGCAACCTCATAAACTGGGCTTGAGTCCTGTGGAGGCAGAGATGACTAGAAATTCAGAGATTTATTTAAACTTAACATTATTTTGTCTGTTTTTACTATTAGGTAAAAATCAAAAGTTTAACTACTTACACAAAAGTACCTAATTTTCAAATTAAGCTAAAGGATGAGTGTTAATAAAGGTTTGAGAAACATATAAAATGTTACAGTTAAGATATACACCTGGCAAGCTCTTTGAAGGGTTTTTATTTTTTATATAGCTATCCTCTAAAGCTGCCATTCCATTACATTTAATTATAATGTCATTCTTAACTCTAAACAAGACAAAGCTTTTCGGGGGTGTAGTTACAAAGTTTCACTATGGTACTAACCAAAGGTCCAGAATAGTTCTCTAGGTGTGCTGAGGCCACCCATCCTTCTTGTTCTCCCATTGTTACGTACCACCATCCTGTGCTGGACTTTTCTGTGACCTGATGAAATCAACAAAATTGGACCTTCTATAATAATATAATAATAATAGAAATGAACAAAATTTTACAGGATAATTCAAAAGTGGAAAAAATCTGGGAAACTCGATTTAACAGTGATGCTGCATTCATGACTTATATTATTTACAATTTACACACACAAATTTACATTCTGAATTTAATTACAAGAAACAAAATCTGGAAATATTAAAACAGATAGTGTCTTTCTGAAACAAAGAATTGTTTGTTATGGTTCTGATAATTTCTCAAATTTCTTCTGTTAAGTTGTCAAGAGCACATTCATGATCTTTATTAATTATGTCAAGTCTATCAAGCTGTGTCTAATGATCCAACATTATCAAGATCACTGCAGTATGAAGGGTCAATATAACTTTGAAACATTTAATAGGGAATAATTTTGGGCTGGTTGTGTAAAATTTCATTAAGATACAAGTTCTGCCCATAGTTTGGAAATCTGTTCATGTTGGAACTGGATAATACTCCTGGATGTTTAATACATTTATTTTTTATGTGTGTAGAGATACTTACTGAAAATAAAAATATTTATTGTTGACATAATAACACATAGCTCAACCCTGCTTTAGCCAACTTAATTGATGTTACAATATTTTAAAGAAGTCACTGAACTTTGCGACCTATCAGGACATTTTAGGGAATCAAGTAGGCACACCAGGACAGAAGAAAGAAAGTGCCTAAGGTAAAGTTATTTTATTTGAAAATTTGGTATCATCAATAGGAAACATGACGTTTTATCTTCATAAAAAGTTTCAATGGCTGCTTCAGCATCAGAATGTCATTAAGGTATGAATAATTTGCTAGTCCCTTTGGGGTTAAAACCATGACATTTCTGAAGACTAGTTGCTACAAATATCCATTGTTCTTTAGGTATGGTTATTGGTGTTACTGTGTATATTACTTGATATGGGTTTTATACAATGCAATAAAATTGCAGGGTGTTTTAAATGAGAAGATCTTTCATGCACATTTTATTTATTTCTAGAAATTGCTTTGCAGATCACAGCCCACACAAATGTACACACGTCTTGTCCTCATGAGAGATGAATAAATAAATATAAAGAAATTGAGACCAGAGAATTAACAACAAATTTCTCATGGCCCTCTGGTCATGTACTTACTTCAGTTTCATTTAAGGGAATGATAAAAATAAACATGGGCCACATCTTGGGTTCAGAGTAGCAGTAATAAAGAAATCAAAACAGATTTTTCTTTGTCTTATTTTTCTCACTATATGGAATATATAAGATTGTCATCTGTTTCTGCCTTTCTTTTTACAGGTGGTATTACTGACATTTAAGGTTAATTAAAAACATGTTGCATGATTTTAATTTTGAACATGTGAGCAGTAGAGGGTAAATATACTGTCATATTAATAATAGTCAGGTGGTCTAATATTAAAAAAAAATAATTAAAAAATCATGGAAACAAAAAGAAAGAAAGAAAAACAAAAAAAATAATTCAAAACCAAGGTCATTAGGCTCAATGACAGTGGCGAAAGATGTCTGTGGAATTTAAAAAATTACTTACCAATACTTTTTGTCCTTTCCGATAGCTGAGCCCATCACCAACAGTGTCACTGAAATCTACAATTGTTATGTAAACATTGGATCTAGTGGGGGAATTTGGTACATTGGTTTTCTGTGGATAGAAAACAAATATATAGTTTTATTGAAAAAAATGTCATTATATATGTTAAGATCTAATTTATAGTTTTAAATAGAAATAAAGAAAATTTCATTTCCTTCATTTTCCCTAATCTCAACAATTAAAAAATAATATTTTTCTAACCATATTTATTATTATTATTAAAATAGCATGAAATACAAGTTTCATATGGCTAACTAATGTAGAAATTCATTTACCACAATTGAGTTTTGTCGTGGAGGAGGGACTAGGCTTCCACCTCTTTCCAAAGATCGCTGCTTTAAAATAACAGATTGACAACTGTCCCGTGCACTTTTACCTTCAGAAATCTGGGAATTTCTTGAGCCAGGGGTGTGTGGAGTTTGCCTTTGCTAAAGTGATCAGAGGCAGGGGAAAATTATTTGATTTATTCATTTAAAATAACTGTATTTACAATACGGGTCTATTTAATTAGTGATTTTATTTAGGCTCTATCTCGATTACTAAACACTCAAAGTACACCCAATGGAACAAACCTGTGAATCCCCTTTAGCAGAGTTGTTCAGCAGATTGCTGACATCCTGCAAACTGCTGATAATCTGAACACCACTAAATCTGGATTTCTCCACCAAACTAATGGTTTGGGCATTGCTGACCTTCTTTAATACTGTACCAGGAGCGTAAGCTTCCCTGCCATTGTATCTGGTCAAACACAAATACTCTTTATTACCTTTCTAAACAAACAATCATGAACATTTCAAAGCATTGCATGCAGATACTAGGGTATCTAGGATTTATTAAAAAATACTTAATGTTAACTTTTCATAATTAATTACTACTTTATCATTATTTTGATAGATTCAGAATCAGCTTATTTTTCATCTGAATTCAAGGATGAAAACATATGACTCACTGCACTGTTCTTTCTGAATTATTATTGATTTCATTTAGGGCTGCGGAAATTAATGATTAATTTCTCAAATAATCGTTGAAAATTTTAGCGATTAAATAATTTTTAAACAAATAATTATCAGCTACAAATTATTGGAAGTCAAAAAGTAAAAATAAAATATATGCCGATAAATAATTAATTTCCTGACGATTACTTGAACCTTTTACACAATTGACTGACGGGCATGTTCAAAATGTTGATAAAGTTTGCCTACCATGTTTCTAAAACTTCGCATACTTATCAAACCAAAAGAAAAGTGTATTAAGCAGTAACAGAGTCTGACTCAGAGACAGAAAATGATGACAGCTCTTCTGATGAATTACTGCTTTTCTAAAATTTAACATTGGCAATGACAAATAAATTTGACTAAATCCACATTATGAGGCTAACCTGACAAGCCACCAACCATCCATGTTTTTCTGAATGACTTGCACAACGGTGCCCTTCTCTAAGCTCACTTCATCCGTGCTGCCTGCTACAAAATCCTCAATGCAAATGTAGCTCTCTTCTAAAGATTTAGGTTTGAAAAAAAAAAAAAAAAAAGTTAAAATTAGTTAACTACCAAAAGGAAATATTTTTCATTTTAAAAGTTACTTATGATATACAGTTGCATGTAACTGACCTTGGCCTGGTTCTGCCAGGGGTCCTTGCATTGAGCTTGGTGCTCCACCTTCTTCAGGTTCAAGGTAGGTGCTTGGTACCCAGCCCTGTTCATCTTCAGAGTTGACAAACCACCAGCCTAGATCAGTTGAACAATGTGTTGTTAGTTCCAGTTTTAAATAATGGCCTATCTTGGTCAGACATGCTAAGTTTAAACATTTTTTCTTCATCTTACATTTATTGTTTCTTTTTTGAATTTGCTTATCAAAAATAAAAAATACAATAAGACTAGTTAGTTGCTGTTTAAGAAAAAAAATGTCTGATACATAAGCAAATGTAACGTTACATATTTTTATGCAAAATGAATCAAATTTCCAGTAAAATTTTATTAACTTAAAGTTTAAAAGACATCTATGCTGTATATGTCAGCATATAGGTAGTACTTTATGCTAACCAAAAATTTCTTTCAAAAATCAGAGATGCTACCTATCTACTCGGCAAAGGAGCCACCAGAATATCCAAAGGTAGATCTCTGATCACATGCATACATGCATTCAGAGACACTACAAATGGCCTGTTGTCTCTGCACAACCTAGAAACACCACCTGACACAAGAAAGCATAAACCCTAAACTTATCTTAAAGGTTTATTAGGCATGCTTTTAGTAATGCTGTTGTTGTTTCTTATATGTTTACATTATACATGATTGCAATATATCTGTAATTAAGGTTTTCAATGAATTTCAATATACATGTATTTAATAACTTTTGTATAAAATATAATTCATTAATTTTTTTGCTCCTTGGGTGAGTGATTTTTAATGATCACATTGAACCAGAACCTATTCGCCTCTCCCTGTTTTATAGTTGTGTGACATCACAGCCCTACAAGTGAGGGGGGGGGGGGTGTTAGCCTAGACCAGAATGAAAGTTATCATGGCAATGCCTGACTATAAATATACCATAGGTCAGTAGTGGTAAACATTTTTGGGGCCTCGAGCCCAAATATCAATCAAAACCCACTTATTTATAGCAAAGTGCCAACATGCAAATGAAACCAGAAAATGGGGGTATGGCTTAACTCATGGGTTGGCAACTTTGAGCCGAATGAAGCTCTTTTCATGTCCAGATGTGGCTCTCCAGCTCTATGCCCAAATATTTATAATTATATTATCATATTTTCAAAACTCATGTTGGTAACTCTTTTAAAACTGTGAAATTTTGTAAATGAAATTTTTGACTCTTCTGTCTCAAAAAGTTGCCCACCCTCGACTTCGCTGATCTGATTGAGAAAGCAATATTTTAGCCACGTGCCTGCTGATAAGGCTCTGCATGCCGACTGTGGCACGCGTGTCATAGGTTCGCCATCACTGCCATAGGTATTATCTTCCAGCTGTTAAAAACTGAAGTGGTCGAATATTTCCAAAAAACAAAACAGTGTTGTTTAGTGTTGATGGGCAAAGAATGCATGAATAGTGTAAAGAAATAATGGACAATCACCCACAGTACACCACATAAGTGACAGACAGGAGCTTGATATTGCCCCAGATTAAATGTGACCTAACTGAGAGTCACAGCAAAACATCACAAGGAGATCACTTAACTAGTTGTGCGACCTACTAACTGGTGCAACCTATAAGTGCGTAAATTGCCCCAGATTTAGAGTGACGTATCTATGGGTCACTGCACAACATTACATTTATAATCCTTAACTAGTGATGTGACCTATATGCATGTATGTACGTAATTATGAACCTCACTCTCATTTAATTAATTTGAAAAGGAATTAAAATAAAAATATCTTAAACAATAATAACATTACTTTTTATTTTATGCCAGGTCTGTTTGAAAAAAATCTATTACTGAAGATTCAACTATCTATATAATATTGTAAAATATTTATAAAAATTCTATAAATATATTTATATGCCTGCTTATTTGTTTCTCATAAATTACTGAAACAATTGTAAACTTCACAAAGACACAGTTCTTACCACTATCACTCTTTTCAAGCACCTCAACTTTTAGTCCTGGCTGGAGAGTTATTTCTCCCGATGCCTGAGCCGTGTAAGAAGCTATTGCCACATAGCAATCTAGACGTTTTGGCTTAGAGATCTGCTCTGCCTTTTTGTCTTTGGAAATCTTTAGTTTACTGAGATGACGAAAACTACGTTTAATGGCTTTAGGTGAGCAAGTTCGTCTAAGAACATCCATTGTAAATAATTGCAAAACTGTCACTTCTAAATACCAATTTGGTTTCTTTTAATTAAAACTGAAATTATTTTCTGATATTATTAAAATAAAGTTTATTACAGCACCTTAAAAGTTAAAAGGAATAAATTTTATAAACTAAAGAATATTTAATCACTGAATTTAAAGTCATATTATTATGTTGGAGTGTGAAACAGACACTTCTTTATTTTAAAAAAAAATTAAGTTAAAGAAATCTGATTTGCCTTCAATCATACGTGAATGAATTTTTATTAGATTTTTAATGAATAATTTAAACATAATTGTGTAATCCTACTTAATAACTTGTTGCACAGCAAAAAACATTGGGTAAAAAAAAAAATGAAAGTAATAACATTTAAATTAATAAACACATCATAGCAAAATGCTAATTTAAAACTTCTTGCACAGCAAATAACAAAAATACAAATGAAATTGAATAAACTGTACTGGTTAGAAATCCTCAACATTATATTCCATTAGTTTATTACATAACAAAAACTTCCATTTGTTAAGAATTGTCATAAAGTTTTAGTTAAATTAATGAGAAACAAATTTATTCCAGCATCCACCAAATGTACCCCCAAGGAAAATGTAGTTAAAAATAAGCCACAGCCAAAATAAAGTTCAGTCTTGACTTTGGAATATTTGAAAGTTTTTACATCTCCGGCTCACTCCAGGATCGTCATCACTGTTTACTTAACACTTGACAAAGTGCTTTTAACTTGATGACACTCACTTCCTATGTCATCTCTCCCATTACTCCTCAAGTTAGCTAATAACTGATCTCAAACCATTATTCTATTGGATCTCAACAGTGATTTAATAATTTTCATGTAATTTTATTGTTTACTTTTCAGATTTTATTTTAGCGGACATTTAGATGTATGTTCTATTTAAATAAATATGAGAAGCAAGTAGCAATTGAAATGTGGCCCAATCCCTTGTGTCCACACCCCTCAGCCCCAACATCTCAAGCAGAGAACTTTAACTGGATTGACTTGATATTAAGTGGTTGGGCTTAAAGCAAATTAAATGATTTTTCTAAGATAAAGTCACTCCACAATATATTTAAATGAACTTAAGTTTCATTAATCTTAGATAGATAAGAAATCATAGGATTCTATTTAAAACGTATTAAGTTTAAAGTTCTAAAGACTGATTATGTTTTATTCATAACTTACAAAGCTATACTTGCATTTTTATTACATCTAAATAAACTGCAATTTAAATAATGTAAACTTAGACATTAAATTCATAGATTTTTTAGAGGGAAAATGAAATGATTAATTTTTCTAAACCATTACAAACGTAAATATGAATGCATTAAGTAAGTTATTTATTGTATTTTATTTAATTACCTAAGAAATTTTATCCTGCTAAAATAAAATAGACATTGAGCAAAAAAAGTATTAAGCTTGAGAGGGACAGATCTGAAAGAACATTTTAAACTGAATCTAAAATTAAGTAAACTTAAGGGATAATGTATGTCACTTCACCTCTAACAAGAGCAGTAGAAAAAACTTAACTGCCTCTTCAAAGGAGCATGACACCATGTCAAATACATTACAAAGGATACAGACTGAATAACCTTGTATGACACTAGGGCTATGAACATTATGTGGATCTAGTATCAATTATACTAGAGAAATTAGCTGAGACAAATAAAGGGCACAAAACAAGTGCAAAATGCTAAGGTTAAAATGTTTTTAAAAGCAGGTAAACTGATCGGTTATTGCACACAGCAATGCTTCATTGAAAACTTTCAAATGTTAAATTATCGTATCAGAAATAAAAATCTTACAAATATGATAATAGTTCATGAAGCAGAATCAGTAGGTAATATTAGCCATTTTCTTTCCTTATTGGTTGAGATTTATGCTATGATGTGCTAGAGATAAAATCCTGCAAACATCCCTAGATGTACTGAAGTTTAAAATATAAGTAAGGGAAATGTTAGTTGAATGCACAACTTTATGTTGAACATATTTAACACCAACTAAATGATACAAATATTCACACACAAAAAATGTAACTGAATTATGAAGTATTTATTTAAACATCAGTTGTATTTTTATTTTTTTTGCTAGCCAGATTATGATTAACTATTAAATTTTGTACCAACATCCACCCTCATTCCTATTAATTTGTATTTTGTTTAAATTCAAGCACTATTAAGTGTTATGTGCTTCAAATGGTAAATCTTAAGTCTTATGTACTTATATCTATTTTTTTTGCACATGTTCAGATGATTATATTTTTATGTCTTGTGTTGAGTTCAGGTTTTTCTTGCCAATTGTTAGGTCTCACTATTGTTAAAGTGTATCTTAAATCTCATGTATGCATAAATTATGTGTTCCTGACTGATATAACCAGATAAGCCCCATTGAAGATTCTGTTCCGGTTACTAAATGCTGACGTATTAATCATTGATAATAAATTTAACAATTAATACAATGCAATGTTTACATGATGAAACATTGGCTTTAATAAGAAATAAACATCTACCCACTGCTGTCTATTCCTTTTATATTTAAACTTTGGTCCCAGTCCCTGCAGTGAGCTAACTTACAGAGTTGGACTGTGATAAAGCTTTATTTGTTTAGTTATTCCTTGGTAGGGTAATATATCATATCAGGTTAATTAAAATAATTTTCTTAATATATTTGCATTGGCCGAATCCTCTAATAACAAAGCTTAAAATTTATTGTTTTATTCACACAATTTGATAGAGTATCTTATCTTTAGTGGCTGGAAAGTGATGTTAATAGGGCGCTCACTTCACAAGCTGAGGGGCGTGGGATCGAGCCCATGCAAAGCCACAATAAAAATGATGAATGACTAATGCTAAGAAAGTCCTCCACTGACCTGGAAGGAAATCGGGGCACCCACCAGGTTTACCAAGCCCCTAGTAAGCTCTAATGGAAACATTAGGGACTCCCTATGACCATTGATTATGGGACTTTCTTACTATCTTATATTCTGTAAGCTAACAAAAAGCTTTTATTAATTTTTTAAAATTCCAACTTTGAAGGTTTTGACTAAATTACTACAGTACCATCAAGTTTCTTAGTCAAAATTCACAAACCAATTTTTATTGACCAATAAAATAATTTTTTTACAAGTCCCATTAACATTTGATGTTTACATACAAATAATATGTGCTTCAATAAAAGAAGTCATAAATCCTTTGAAAGGCAAGGCTCACATGTCTATTTCCACACCTTTCTATCACTTGTCTTTGTTTCCGTAGTGTTAAGCTTATCAGTTGCCTCTAAATCTTTAGCGGCTTATATTTAGTTGTTTTTTTTCTTTCTGTGACATATACAAAGTCTTAGGATTAAGGATCAATGAACCTAACACTGTTGACCTATTTAAAAAAAACCAAATGAATCCAAAGATAAAACAAGGTATGATTCTAATGATCAGTAGCCAAACGTGGTCTTGAATTATATACCCATGTAGTGTATGGAAAGATATGGTGCTTCTATTTATATGATAAACTAAAAACTCAACATGAGAGATGCTCATGTTTGGTCCAAAGCATGTTTTATCTTTGTCTGAAACTTGTCATGTTTTATCTCTGTCCAAAACTTGTCATGTTTTATCTCTGTCCAAAACTTGTCATGTTTTATCTCTGTCCAAAACTTGTCATGTTTTATCTCTGTACAAAACTTGTCATGTTTTATGTCTATCCAAAACTTGCCATGTTTTATCTCTGTCCAAAACTTGTCATGTTTTATCTCTGTCCAAAAGAGATTTACCATAACAGCATTAGCACAAGAAACATCAACAAACATGAAATGCTACAAAACTAAAGGACACACAACATCCAGTTCTAGAATTTAAAAAAATGTGAAAGAAAATTTCTTAGCTGCCCATGTTTCAACAGTGGAAAGTGTCAATGAGAGTTAACAAGTGTACTAATAGGTCAAGTCAATGGCTTAATATGATAATATCTGAAAACTTTTAAAGTAGTATAAATAATTCAGATGTCAAACCTGATAACCATGAGCACATTATCAAATACAGGACAATAGTAAACAAAAACTTGATTTTAAAAAAAATTTAGACAAAATATAAAACTAAATGTGTTTTGAAACTGTGTTGCATGTTCAAGTTTGAAAAATAAAAGATCCCTAAAAAGAGTAAATAATACATTTCCCTTTAACTAAACATAAACCCCAACTATAACCACTACCAGCTGTTACAACAGATATCACTCAATTAGTCACAGTAAAAACATAAAACTCAAAGAATATAAAAATGGAAATAATGGAATAGCAAGGAAACACACCCAAGCAGGTGACATGCCCTTACCTCAGGGAATCATAGACAGATTAAGGGATAGTTTTCTTTTCCTGATAAAATTGGGAGAATAATAGTAAAGTGATAAAAGTTGAATGTTGAAATGCTTGGTTCTTTCAGTTAGTGAAGTATCAGGAGATTTAAACCAGTGTACAGAAGTTTATTAAGGTATTCAGCGTGCCTAAAGATAAGGTGATGTGAATCAAGTAATTCTTGAAAAGAAAACAAAACATGCATGCAAAAGATGTTACTGGGTATTTATTATTTATATATGAATTTCTTTGCTTAGAGGTTTAGAAAAAAAAAAGTTAAGGAAGGTATTGTATTACAATTTTAAAAAATGAAAGGCTGGACTTGACTATTTTCTTCTTGTAAAAATACATTTGGTTTTAAAAATGAATGCAGCTGTAAAAGCTTTTTTTTTTAAGGAAAGCATGATTAAATAAATACCCTTGGAAAAAAATAATTATATTCAAAATTTGCACAAAAAATGTTTACTAACCACAAAGACCATCCATAAATGGTGTCACGCAATTTTGGCCTATTTTTCACACACCCCATTGTCACAAAAAGTTAGACCATATGAGACCACAAAGCTTTGCCCCCCCCCCCCCCCCATAAAAGCTGTATTTTCTATTTTAAAGGAACATGTTTCAAAAAACTTTTTTTTTATTATTAAAGTGTGTATTTAGTGTAAGGCTGCACTCAATATAACACACATGTAGCCTTTTAAAATGTCATTAAATAAATTACAAGCAATCAAATATTTTACTGGAATTTTTATTTAAAGCTCCTCGTTTTGATGTGACATCACATTTCTTAAACAACATTGTTACAAATGTGTGACCAACATTCCACCCCAAGGTGCGTGGCATCATTTATAAAGTCTCCAAAGTCTTAAACTCTGTAGCTCATTTTAGATAGTAGCATACATTGTTTAGTGCAGTAATTCAGATGTTATGAATACTTCCATTATAAGTTTATTGTGTATTAATACTTTTGGTATGTAGTAATAAAAAAGCAAGTTTAATGTCCACATGGTTTCAAATTTTATGACAGGATTTTTTTATTTCCCCTTCTAACTTCCCTAAGTCTGGAATATTCTGTTAAGACATCCTGTCCAGTAAATTACCCTCTCCAATGTTGATGTACTCAGTTATTGTCAAACTAAAGTCACCAGTTAAAATAAACTTTAAAAAAACAACATTTACAATGGTTTTTTAATTAGGATTCATGTGCTTGGATCTCTCTATAATCAGCAAGCATTAAGCATTATGGCAAGGAGATTTTTATTGTTGTATATTTTATGTTAGATCTTTGAAAATATCTTGCGATAATATATAATTTTTGAAGCTGAAATCCAGAATTTCAGATGACAAAGACATTGACACATGAATGTCAGTTGTAAGGGGGGGGGGGCGGGATAGGTGATTATTTTGATCCAGAATGAAATTTAAAAACGTTTTTGAAAAGAACTGTTTCAATTTAAATGTGATAAAGAAATTTGCAGTATGCCAGACCAGAATGATCTAAAATTAACCTGGCAATGGGTCCATCGCCTCCAATGATAGCTCCATCCACATACAATGGACATCTGATTCAAAATGAATATATTTATTCAATGAGAATAATTACAAGATGATACAGCCAGAATGGTTACAGCCAATTAAAATAATAAGTGCTTCAGATGTAATGAAATTTTTCTTATGCATCTAGACGTATTTGATAAGTCTGAAAGGATGTCTTATGTTCAAAATTTGTGACAGATCTGACAACTCACAGAAACAGTTAAAACATCAAATAGAGCTCTCAAACGAGTATAAAGATTTCATTACGACATGGAAGGGATAAGACATATGATATTTCATATTTGATGTTAGTTGTACTTGAATTTATAAGCAGTGAAAAATAACAAACGTATTTAAAAATATTAGAAAATCTAAACTTTTTAAAATAATAATTTGTCCATTGATAGCAGGAGAGAGATAGCAATTAAATACAAATATGAATCTTCCAGTGTTGTAGCTAATATGAGATAACAGTCACACAATTTCACAATGGCAATAAGTTAAAACTTTGAAGAAAACTTCTGCTGAAACAAACATAAGACAAAACTACTATTTGCTATTGAAATAAGAAAAAACTCACCCTTCGCTTGCAGTGCTTTTTGGTGGCTCTAAGTCTTCAGGTTCCACCTCAAAAAATTCTAAAACCTCTTCACATCTTGAGATAGTAGCTTCCAACTGTATTAGTTTCTGTTAGAAGATTTTGAGAACATATTCAGCTGTGCAGGTTTTTTATTTCTTAATTTATAAAAAATTAAACTAAATGTACTATTTAATTTTAGGATGTAATAATATATGAAGACAATATTTTTAAAAGATCTGGTCTACTTAAATTTGATCTCATTGCAGTGTTAAATTATTTTCTTCAGCATAATATAAGCATAATTTTTGTTAGCTTTTTGAACCACAAATAAAACTGAACTGCAGACACTGGCTAGACTTCAAAGTTCAGTTTCCAATATAGGTGCTAAGCTTAAATTTTATTTTGTTAAATTTAATGAACATTCTTTGTTACAGCACACATAAATCATAATACTTGCCTTGCAATAATCATTGATCTCCTTTAGTCTCTTCATAGCGACATCTTTAATTTGACTGCGTCCAAAAAATATTTTACCTAAAATTTTTAAAATTCTTATATTAATTACATCTTTTGCCACTTACTTAACATTAAAAAAATTCAATTAATACTTGAGTGCTCCCTTTCACTTATTTTAGAACTTAAAAACAGATTTCTCAAAAACCATTTTACTGACAGAATAACATTACTTTCTATTCTATATGATTTAAATTTAAGTATAGTCAACCAAATGAAAACGTCTAATCTTATTTAGCAGTTTCAAGTAAAAATGAGAAGAAAAAAAATGATTTTGAACTAATGACTAATTTTAGAGCATAAAAATCATTATTTTATTTAAATGTTTAAACCTGGTAAAAATGGAATCAATCTTTTTTCTGGGTCCACTGCTCCTCCTTCAATAGGGAACCGATCAAGCAATGTGGTCTGGTATTTGAAAAGAAATCATTTTCACTATAACTATAGGTGAGAGGAACATTAAAGTTTTTGTTTAGAAAGCATTAACTTGCTAATAGCTGTGCCTTTTTTCCACTTTTGGATTTGTTCCAAAATCATAACTGTTGTTTTTAGCTTTTTTTTTTTAAAGTATTTTTTTTAAGTTAAGTAGATTGAATTTTTTTTTTTTACAAAAGCATTTAAAATACATTTTTTACTTAAACTATGAATAAATAGGTTATTTCCTATTAATTTTTTTTGTATCCTCATCAATCACAACAAAGAACGCTTTTAACTACAACTATGCTTCAAAGAAAGGCTTAAGAAAATTTTAACCACAACAAAGTTTTATCAGACGATAAATAATAATTTTAGGGAAAGCTTCGTTTTATTTTATTAAATTTTAGAAATAAACATAAAGAATAATTTTAAAAAACTTTCTCCAGCAAGGTTTCAGTACATTAATGTAATATTTTAATAAATGAAATACCTTAACTTTAAATTTTACACTTAAAAAAAAATCAACAATTAACTGGTTTAATTCCTTACCTGTAAATCAAAAAATCGACTGTAACGTCTGTAAACCGTTAGTACTGAACCATCTGACCATGTTACGTTTATAACGTATACCTATTGAAGTATTAATAACACTGAATCAACTAAAGAGTTAATTAATTATACGCCACAATGTCTTCATAAAAAACATAACTATTTTCTTGTAGTGATTTTTTTCAACCGGGAATCTGACGCACTCCATGGCAAACATCTAACAAATAAATATCAATTAGAATGCATAATGCCAACAATAATCCCTTATAATTTTTTCTTCAGCTTTTACTGATGTATACATTTTCAAAGTGTTTGTGCATGCAAGGAAGAATGACCACAGAATTTTTGTGATACATATGTTTTTGATTTGAAATTTAACATGTTTCCATGCATTTTTATTTATAAAAACTGCGTGCACTTCATTATGATTGAATACTTTAATTCTTAAGTTTTAAATGCTTATTTAAATACTGCTTCTTGGTTTCTCTTATTTGCTGCAGAAGGCATTTAGTTCAAATGTCATTGGAATTTTTTTTTTTAGCTTAGGCATACAGCAAATTGGTCAGCAGTGCCTCTTTTTGAGAGGAATTCACATTAATTTGAGGACATTTACAAAAAATCCTCTTACAGTAAACAATAAAGATTTAGTTTGAGGCTTTGATTGACCAAGGTTGATTAGCTGAACATGGTGGATATCTATGTTTCATTCATATGTGCAGAATAATAAATGCTAAGAGGAGTACTAAAACTTTAAGATTTTATTTAAGGGGCCTCTTGCAATATAGAGTTTAAAATTTCAGTTTATAAGTTGCCTGAAATTAAATAATACTTTTTTTAAAACTTATTATACTGTCCAAGCAATACATTACAGTAAAGTATTCAAGTTAATCAAGTTTATGAAAAATAAAAGAAGATAAGAAAAAAAGTGAATAAAAAATAATAATATAATTCTACTTTAAATCATGTCAACTCACATAGTGTTTACTGGGCAATCTCCTCTTCTCTGCATCTATCACTTCAATATCAATAATGTACTTTGCCATGGCTCAAAGGTTAAAGTAACTGTGTAAGCTATCTTAAAAATAAAAATAAATCTGAAAATATAAAAACATTAAAATACACTTCTATTAATTTTTCTTACAGTATAAAACTTAAAGGTTAGGGTAATTATTAAATATTAGAAAAAATTTACCAAACGTGAGCAAAAACTGAGTGTCACTTTGTTAGCTAGTACTTTCCCTTTATTATTACTTTTAAAATATTTCAAATTAAGGTTGTTAACGGTTAACCGGTTATTCGGTTAACCGGTCCTCAGACTAGGACCGGTCATCTTTATTCGGGACCGTAGGACCGTGTAACCCAAAAGAAAACAACAACAACAAACTAACAAAAACTAGCGTTAACGCAGTGAAAAAAACTAGTGAAAAAAACAACACAAGAGGTAACGCGCCTCGCCTCTCCCTCTCGCTTTGTCGCGGTGAGTTAAAGCGATACCAAGATCCAGCCGATTAATCGCCCGATATCTTTGCTACGTCTTTCAAATACCTCTCGTAATATAGGTACATGTACTTCACTAAGCGGCCGGTCATCTTTATTCATGACCGTAGGACCGCCTAACCCAAAAGAAAACAACAACAAACCTAGCGATAACGTAGTGAAAAAAAAACAACACAAGCGGTAACGCCTCTCCCTCTCGCTTTGTCGCGGTGACTGTACTAGACTAACACAGTGCGCGTTAGATGTCAACAACGGTCAAGGCCGAGGCTGTTTCTATTTATAATAATTATAGTCTGTTTCTTATAAAGACAAAGAAAGCTATAAGAGCATATGACCCCGTGACCTATCCGCATTTTCTGATCACCGGTTTATGGTCTGTTTCAGTTCAGGCATTCAAAAACTTATCGGCGCACGCCGCTTAGTGAAGTACATGTACCTATATTACGAGAGGTATTTGAAAGACGTAGCAAAGATACCGGGCGATTAATCGGCCCACAAATTCGAGTTCGGTCTTTTAGTGACAGTTTTCCTGCTAGTCAAAGGCATTTGATTACCACATTAATACTAGTAATAGTACGCCGAGTGTAGCTCAAACCCTATTTGCACAAAAAAAAAACGGGGAGGGGGAACATGTACGTTGCAAAATTCAATTATTCTGGCGAGTTGACGATAGAAAAATAATGTTTTTTAAAATAAATTCCATTCTATCGTAGCTTTATAATTTTATTATATTATTAATTTTAATATGCGAGTTGATCGGCATCACACACAAGAGAGGTAAACATGACGTCACAAAGGACGGGGCGAGGCGTTGGTTTTTTGAAACTAATGAAAAAACCTTGCTAACTTTAACGAACTATTGAACCTATCCTCTTATTTAGACCGGTGAACTACGAGTACCCAAAATAAAATATTAAAAAGACAATTAACCATCACTGTTTAGTTAATTTTTTGGATTAAAAAAAATGCTTTGAATTGAGGGGCATGCGGAAAGAGCTGAACGCAAGCGGGGGGAAGCGGGCTTTGATGCCATCAGACGATGCCAGGCGACAACATTCTCTTGTTAGTTCTCAAATGGGTCTCAAAACATTAGGGATATAAGGACGAGCGGTTAACCGGTTAACCGGTCTTTTTTTGAACGGTTAGTCGGTCCTCAAAAACGAGCGGTCTTAACAACCTTATTTCAAATTTAAAAAACATATACAGGAAGCCTTGGGTTACGACGGTTCAGACTTGTGATGTTTCGTGGTTACCAACGTGCCCCCAAAAATAAAAATATAATAATTTTATGCGTTATTTCGTCTTTTTAAAAAAAAATAATTTTTTTATGGGGTAACAAATTGTTTTTTCTTTTTAAAATACTTTTTATGTCATTAACTGCTTTTATGTTTCAAGTGCACGGCGGAAAGAATGCACTTTGTTGTGTGGTAGTGTGAGGAAGCCGCATAGTTTCAGTACATACGTCATTTTGGTTGTTTACACTGCCCCTCTCTCATATTTTGTATTTTTTTGTTAACTTTTTTTTCATGTCGTAAGGAATTGTATTCTCTAATTTTATGGCATTAACTGTAAAATTTTGTTATAGAACTTTACATACAGTACTTTACATATATAGCTTTATATATATAATGTTCCGAGTTACGACAAATTCGCATTACACGTTTCTTAAGAGCGGACCACCCTCTAAACCTGAGAACAAGGGGTAAGAAAATGTTTTTGATTTGAACAGTTGTCAGACATCAATTATCTTTTTCATTTTTTTTAAAGACTATGTATCAATTTCTGAGCCATCTAAAATTAAAGGTAAACATAAGTAGGAAGGCAAAGTGTCATTACAAAGGTGTGCAAAAATGTGAACAGCACTAAATTCATTCAAGTTACAGTTGTGAGTTTGACAGAGCTGATTGGAGATAAGATCATATTTTATTTCACAAGCAAGTTATGAATTCAAGACAAGTACATTTCCCATAACCTCAGAGTCATAAGTAAATGTTTTCCTCTAGAAAAAAGATGATTTAGTTTCAGCATTCACTGACTGAACCTAATTTAAACTAAACAGAAAAATGATTCTTTAACAGAGTTTGCTTGAGACGTTTCTAGCCAGTGGAAGTTAAGTAAAGGAGCAAGGTACAAGAACATGACTTATTATGTTACTACTAAAAGCTGACAGACTCAAAAAGGCAGTTCTTGGGGAATACTATGGGGGTGACAACACTATGGGGGGAGTGGGGAAGTTATATTTTAGACAAAATAATTTTTTTAAAAATCTTCATTCTAATGAATACTTGTAAACGCTCGAACAATATGATGTAAGCAAATTATTTTGTTGAGCACTGGGTTCAGATAACTAG
Source organism: Radix auricularia (assembly GCA_002072015.1). Taxonomy (NCBI): domain Eukaryota; kingdom Metazoa; phylum Mollusca; class Gastropoda; family Lymnaeidae; genus Radix; species Radix auricularia. Next base: position 53,728 of record MUZC01004755.1, on the reverse strand, counting down.
TTGGTTGATGTTTATTCTGTATTAAATACAATTGGAATAGTGAGCACAAGTGTTTTGTTGGAAATTTATAAAAATTAATAGGAGCTTGCTAATTGTTTATGCCTTATAATGTTTTTAAAATTGATCATAGAATAAAAATCTACAATTAGTGAATTTAAAAACTAGATTTCACCAACAAGATGAATAAAAACTAGGTATATTATCGATTATTTAAAATAAATAGTTAACTTTTGAAAAATTACCCAATAATTAATTGATAATTCGGATTAAAGCTAAAAATAAGATGTCATTAATAAACTGAAAATTTCAAGGGAAGTAACAAAAACAGGCAATAGGCACTGTTTGATTAAATATAAGTAGATCAATATAATGTCAATGAATTAAAATTTTGTTATTGTTTATTAAGTAAAAAAACAATGTTTAATTTTTTAAACCATTTTCCTCATAAAAATAAAACAGCTTATTTAAACGTTTACACTTAAAAAATGTTTTTTTTTAAAAGTGAGATGTTTGTACGTAAAAAAAGCAAACTATTGTCAATTATTAATAAAAATACAAAATTATAATAAGACCCTTTCCTAAATTTTAATCGCTACTTTATTGTCTGTCTCCATCCCTACCGTCTATTATATTATACGGAGTGTCTACTGCTACGACAAAGTAACGGCAGACAACCCGCGCGGATGTGGCTGGTGCTACGACATGTCGTAAAGCCAGCAACATCCGACCGGGTTGTCTGCCGTTACGACAAGTTACGACATGTCGTAAACAATTTTCTGTATTTTCAAATATGCTATTACTAATACATAAATACTAAACCATAATTCTCATAATGAAATATCATGATCACTAGATAAGCTTATTAATGAATTTTAAAGGTTTAAAAGAAAATCTAGAGTGAGCAATTAAATGAAAAACAGTTATAATTTTAAAAAATTACTCTTTTTCATCAGCTTCGCTAGATCAAGTGACAAGCTGGTTGCCTCGCAATGATATGACACTAGTGATAGCGGGATCGAATCCCGCCGCCGTCATGTTTTTTTTTTTTAAATTTCATAATTTTTTATTTTTTTTAAAAATAACATCATAATGAGTATGCTAATAATTGTTGATATTATTCTGAAAAGCAGATACGTTGACTAAATCTGTTAAAATAAAATTTACCTAGATTTTAGACTAGTCGTAACACTAGCCAATCCACATATGCTTAGCTAGAGTTACGACAACCGGTCAGGTCGTCTGCTGCTACGACAGTCGTAAAAATGTGTTATGTGCTTACTTACAGTTACGACTAAAACTGCATTTAATTATGCTAATATTATTTTTTTCTTTTTGATTCGCGAGTTGACACTCAGTCGGCATCACCAACGAAAAAGGTGAGGCAAGAGTTTAAAAAATGACTATAAACCATCACTGTTACTAAATTTGTTTGAAAGATATTTTTGAAAAATTCTCTGAATTGAAGGCATCGCGAAAAAGTGCTGAACACAAGCGGGGGNAAATGATGTAGAAGGATGAATGGAATGGTTTCCTGTGAAAAGTCTGCACACGGCACATTTTATTATTCCACACGAAACTAATTATTTTAGGCCTACATTCTTGCGATTGTACGCGAATCAGTTGCTTGCGGATTTTCATTTACGGCTTTAGGCTTTACGGTATACTCTAAATTTTAATTTATCGGCATCACTTACACAAGTATACTATAGTATAGCAAAATCGGCTGATAATATCAGTGATATACTTATAATCGCTAGACCAATAGCAAAATTAAATCAAAATCTATTTAAAAAATTTATTTAAATACATTTAGATTTTAGAATTAATACACATACAAATAATGTCGTATTTTAATATATTAATGCGTTTACAATTTACAGAAGAGTTTCTTAAGATTTAATTATTTCCAGTTCCAGGTGTTTACTGCAAAGAGTGACTAAAACTAGTCGTAGCAGAAGTTGCGTATGTCGTAGCACTAGTTTCCTGACTAGCGCTACGACATGTCGTAACGCTAGCAACATCCGACCGGTTCGTCTGCTGTTACGACAAGACCAACGCTAGCAACATCCGACCGGATCGTCTGCTGTTACGACATGTCGTAGCACTAGTTTCCTGACTAGCGCTACGACATGTCGTAACGCTAGCAACATCCGACCGGGTCGTCTGCCGCTACGACAAAATTGTCGTAGCGCTAGCCACATCCTATATTATATGAAATAGTTAAGTCTGTTAAGCCTGCCTAAGCCTTTACTTTGTAACTTTACTTAAACTACTTTATGAACTTTATATGGCTTACGGCTACGGTCTTCAGTCTTTAGTTAGTCAGTTAGTCTTTACCTTACCGTTGCCGTTACCTGACCTGTCCTTTACTTTAACTTTACAAAACAAAATTAAAATATAGTTTCGAAGTAATCTAAGTCGTCTTACTTAGCTTACTTCGGCTTAGCTATGAATAGCGTGGTCATTTGATAAAAACGCTATAAATTATTTTACCAAATAAAATTTCGTGACGAGGAAATATTCTAAATAATCCTATGGCCTATGAATCTACGAATTATGCACAAACTGAAAACAAAATAAAGTATAAAGCGGAAGTAGTTTGTCTAGTGCATAGTCTAACATTACTATTTATCGTTCTACTTTCAGTATAGATCTACAGATACTTTGCTGCTTTAACTTTAATGTGCACTGAATAATATTTTTTTTTAAAAATTAAGATACCTTCATTACATTATAATTAAATTATATCAATTAAACTAAAGCGTATCCCTCTGGCTCTGGGATCTCAGCGGGATTGATATTCCTTTCTGAAACTTTCATTGAGACTTTGACTTTGAGTTTGAGACACGGAATCACACCAATTCCACAATACAATTAGTAATTAGTATCAGAATGTTATCCTCTGGGGAACGGTATCCTATCTGCCTATCTGGTTTTAATTTCATTTAAAATGTTTACAAAAGCCATTTTAAAGTGGAATATTTTTAAATTAGGATTTTTTAGTGACATGTCCCCCCTCCTCTTATTTTTCTTTTCCGTTGAGGTTATCACAGTTTATTAAGTGCATTTTAAGTCAGAAGAATTAGTCTAAATTGTCATGATATAATCAATCAGACGATTTAAAATTAACTTTAATTATATCGAATACTTATTAGTAATTAAAGTTATTATAGGTAATGTAATATTTTTTTTATCGTCTGCACAAGTCAGTTGTAACTTTCTTAAAATGTAAATTAATCGTTTCAAAAAGGACTAGATGTGACGCCAAGTTATCTTTTATATCATGTGATTCATTTTGCTTGTCGGTTGTTCACGCTTTTTGTTTCTTCTTTCTGAACTTTCTCCATCAAAATCAAACATCTAATGATGGATTAATTAATTAGTAAAATATAAGACAAGATGAAACTGTTGTATATAATTTCATTTTTGAAAAATAATTTTCATTTACTAAATAATTGATACAACAATATTTTTCTTAATTAGTGACTTAGACTTAATACTTGTCATTTCTATAAATTGAATAGTGCAGGACGCAATAATCTTCTGTAACATTGGCATTTGAGATTGTTTATTCATAAATTCGATACTTTAATTATCAGTAATATCAAGATTAAGATAAGTAAATAAATAAACCAAAGAAAATACAAATTTGTGAATAAATTACATTTTCAAGTTTTAATTATTTCATAAATTTGTAGGAATGTTGATAATAAAAGTAGGGAGGCGTTATCCCCAGAATTCTGCGGATAACGTTGATCCCCAGAATTCTGCGGATAACCACTTCGATAAAAGTATCATAGTCATAGCATATAAAAAGAAAAGAGTAACTTATCAGGGAACACATAATTATATGTGGAGCTAATAGAGCAAATAAGCCAATGACTACGAGACTTATATTTTAAAACTTTCATCTCATCTTTTATAGACGCTCCATCTATACAGAAGATTATTTCATCTTAAATGTACAATATAAAATTTAAAAATAAATAAATAACGCGTTCTTAACCCTAAATTACACAATGTGACCGTTTGGTTACAAAGCGAAATAATAATTATTTCACTACTAATTTCTTAGTTTTAAATTTTTTAAAGTGATTCCCCTTTTATTTTAACATGTTTTGAACTTTTATCCCGGAGAACTCTTCTCTTAGACCGTTTTGTATTTTTGTAAGAACGACTTTTAGAAGATCACAGTGGGCTAAATTACTGTCTACTGAATCTAGTAAGTACAAGTGTTTATTTTTGTATCAAATAATGAAAATTTCTGTTCTAAAAAAATATAAATGATAAAACTAATGTTTATACAGTAATAATGTAAGCTTAAATTTGACATTTGTCATCATCGTTTGATAATATATGAAAAAAATGGTATGTTACCATATGGTTACAGTGCGTCTATGTGGTTGATTTTTTTCCTGTAGTTATTCTTGTTGGAATATGACAACTTACTAAAGAATAAATCTTTATAAGCGCTACAATTGTTTTATTCATAAAATATTTTTAAATATCTAATATTTATAATGTTATCCTTTTATACTTTTATAAAATTATCAAATTTATGATCTGTAAAAAAATTAAAAAGTATTTTTATAAATAGCATTATTAGAAGTATTTGATGATTATCAATAATATACAATACATTGTTATGTATATATATATATATTTTTTGTTGGTTACATTTGATAATGTTTTTTTTTCTTCTGTAGAATTCAAATATCAATGTCATGGATCCATCATGGTTTATGGAAGAATAAAGATGTACATATGATATTCGGGCCGTTCGTTATGACTCTGATGATAATGAGCTATCGTAGAAAGATGACGATAACGTAGATGAAACTT
>MUZC01004755.1:31559-43542 GCA_002072015.1 Radix auricularia | reverse complement strand
CCCCCACATACACACACCCAAAGTACGTCACACTTTCACTTTCGAAAAAAAATATTTTTTTTAAAATTAAAAATACAATTCAAATTTAATATTAATCACGTGACCTCGCACATGGTCGGACCACCTACCCCTGTCACACTTTCTTACTCCCCCTGTCCCCTCTGTAGCATGACGTACTTCATGGACGGCCCCTATGCTATAATTTTAGAGTGTTGCGAATGACAATGAGTAACGTATTAGTATGAATCACACACGCAGTAGCAAGTAGGGGACAGTACTACCACCGAACCATTTTGGGAAAGAAGGGAACACTTGTAAAATAAACGTGTTACATTGTTAGCATTTTATTAGTGTCTCTATATTATGCTTGATAGTTTCAATACCCTGACACAAAGCGGATTAGATTTAAGCATTTATTGGGGTTAATGTTTCAAACAATTTGAATTTTACTAATTGTGATGAAACGTCAATTATGAAGATAATTGTATCTATTATCTAAAGGTGCCGTCTATAATGACGTCACTCGCGTAAAAAAAAGTGTGTGTGTGGGGGGGGGGAGCAGAGGCGTCACTAGGGTTGGTGTCACCCGGGGCGGTAGCTCATGGTGTCACCCGGGGCGGTAGCTCATGGTGTCACCCCCTCATGATTTAATCCATATAACTCCTCCGTGTTTTCCAGTGCCAAATAACGGGAATATATAGAATTTTATGGTCTGGTGTCACCCCCCTGATGGTGTCACCCGGGGCGGCCCGCCCCCTCCGCACCCCCCTAGCGACGCCGGTGGGGGGGAGTTCACACATTTGTAACGACATGTGACGAGGTAGACGGGGTGTTTAAGAAATGGGATGTCACATTAAAACTAAAACGCACAAATTTAAATAAAAGTTCACGCATCGTCACAAATACGTGACCACCCCATCCTCCAAGCGCGTGACGTCATTATGTTTGATCCCTTTCATTGGAGGTGGGGGAAAAGCTTTGTGACCTCATATTGGAGGGAAGGGGGTCTAAGTTTTGGTGACGCGGGGGAGGGGGTTAAAATCGGCCAAAATCTAGTGACTTCATTTATGGACGGCCCCTTTAAGTTTAAGTGCCCCCCCCCTTTTTTTTTTTTAAAGAAGACTTTGACCATTCACTTCTACTTTTAGTTAGAAAGTTTTCTGTGATGGCTGACCAGCCCAACCCGAGCTGTTACATTTTAAAATTATGCCATAGTGCATGTATTTTAATCAGTGGCGCAGCTGGCAGCTAGAGCGTTTTCCGCCCGGGGCGGTCTTCAATTCGCCGCCCTTTTAGGGGCCGTCCTTAAATGTCGTCACACATGGGTGAGATGGGAGTCACACATTTGACGTCAAATTAAAACGCGAAACTTTAAATAAAAGTACCACTTAAATGCAGAGGCGACACTAGGGTTGGTGTCACCCGGGGCGGTAGCTCATGGTGTCACCCTTCTCACGACTTAACTCATAGAACTCCTCCGAGTTTTCCAGTGCCAAATAACAGGAAAATACAGAATTAATATTATGGTGTCACCCCCTGATGGTGTCACCCGGGGCGGCCCACCCCACCGCACCCCCAGCGACGCCACTGCTTAAATGTATGATTACAAACACTTTATTTAATGAAGTTTTACAAGGTTTCACGCGTGTTACGATATTAGAGTGCAGTCTTACTATAAAAACATATTTAAATTACACAAGTTTATTGGAAACATGCTCATTTTCAAAAAGAAACTACTGCTTTTATGTAGGGAGGGGGGGCGGCTTTGTGATGTCACATTGTAAAAGGGGTCTACGTTTTTGTGACGACATGTGCTGATGGAGCAGGGGTGAAAAATCAGACAAAATCAAGTGACATTTATATACGGCCCATTCAGTCGATCATATGATGGTTAAGAAATTAATTAACATTTATTAATAATTATAATTGAAACGAAGTTCATTGTAAAAGGTTGGGAACATTTTACATTTGCATGGCCTTTTTATGAAAGCAGTAATAAAAGAGGCCGAATAAGATGATATACTTATATTACTTATAAATACAGATTTATAACAATACAAGATATTTTTTTTAAAGGCCACAAAAAAGTTCTTGAGGACGCAGGTCCTCCCACCCCCCAAATGAGACAAACATTTCCAAATTTACACTAAAAAAACATTAACAATTAATATGCTTTTATTTTTTATTTATAAGTATATGCCTTTTTATAAACAAAGATATTGTATACATTAGTATTTAAACATATTTATACATTTTCTTACCTAACTTTCATAGTAGAAAAAGAATCGTGTGTTATGTTATCAAAATTTAAATTATTGTAATATCTTGTCCTATGGACAATATTGCAAGATTTTGTAGTCTTAAATCACTCATTGTGAAACGGAGATAATTTTTTTGTCAACTGCAGTTTGTTGGAGAAGCTCCTTTCACAACTAAATACACTGATAGCATCAATTGATGAAAAAATTCTTAGCAAAATTATAATGTTGGGTAAATAATTTTCCAATCTATACTATCCCCCTCCCCGCTTTTCTAACATAATACCTCTTCTTGTAGTGTAGGTATAGCCAGGGCGGGTCTTAGGCCACTGCAACCTTTGTGGGCGCAACGGGCTCGCACTTTCATAGGCCCCACCTATCTTAATTTTAATTTATTATCCTTATTAATACCTTATCCCTCTATATATACCCAAACTAAGCCCCGCGTAACGTTTTTCGCATAATAAACTGCATAAGGCCCAGCAATTGATAAGAACGGCCCTGTGTACTGCCATAAAAACCTGGAACCTTTTTCGTTCAATTGGAACTGCTTTTTAGCAATGGCAAGAAAGAAATTTATTTGATGTTAAATTTTTTCTGGCAAGGACATGCTACAAATCAGGTGGTTCTATTATTTTCTTTTATAATTACATCTATGGGAAAAAAAATTCTCGTTTTACGACTTGCTCTAAAGATAGAACCCCGTCTCCTCAATTTTCCCCACTCATACTTTTTCTTTTTCTAACTCGGCGTTCAATTGATATCTCCAACTCTCTATAATCTAAAACAGCGTTCTGTATTAGAACATAACTATGTTCCATGAAGTGGGTTTACAATATTTTTAACGGGTTTCCAAAAATTAAGTTAGTATAGACAAGAAAAAAGGTTGCATTGAGCTGAGTAAGGTTCCAGCATTTGATCTCGTTTTACCAGTTGTCACTTTCTCAAAGACACTTGAAATTTTAAAGTATGTCCTTTTCGAAGTTGTGTATGTTATCGTGATGTTTATTAAAGGAGAAATTTGAATATTTTCATGTTCTTGCCCTAAATCTTAATAATTTTCTATAAAATAGACGAATTCAAATTATTTACACATTACTTTAATTGGACTTGCGTAACATTATTGAAAAACCGTATTTTAATGGGGAAAAAGTTAGGTGTGCTACTTTAATGCAATAAAACAAAATAAATTTAATTTATAGTAAGTTAAGGTACAATAATTTTCTAAAACTGAAACAGTTATATAAATTAATACATCTTGCAAGTTAAACACGCTATTTGAACCACCATGTAGTATAATGTAGTATTTGTTAGTGAATCATTTTTTGCATGTCGAAATTCCACGATATTAATACAACATATTATTCGGCTCAACAGTGATGTGTTGTTTTTTGTGTAGTTTTCTTGTAAAATCGCTATTTGTGACGAATACCACTTAATTTTCCGAAAAAAGTCTATACTGTTTTTAGCGACGTTTAATTTTTGAACGGGTTTGCATTAGTTATAACAACCACTATGTAATCAAATAAAATTTGCGTGAATCCATTAATTAAGACTCGAAATTCAGACAATTTTTTTTCAGCTTGGTTTTGCAACCTTCAAAAGAAAAAGGGCGGTTGTCAGAAATGGCTTTATTTTTCAAATTTCCACAAATGCCGCCCTATAGACGAGTGCCGCCGGGGTGGAACGCCCCACCCCCCTAGCTACATCACTTATTTTAATTGAAAAAAAATACAGATATTTGAAAAAAGTAAAATTGACTGTATAGATTAGACATTACAGAATAATCCCAGATTGCGTGTTAACCCCGATAATCTTTTTCCTTCACAAATATTCCACAAAGATACGTCCTTTTGGGTTTAACAGTTCTTACTAATAACTTTAGAAAAATAGCAAATAAATAAAAACTAAACTGGCGTCTTTTTGGTGGTGTAGGGTCTCTCTAAACTATCCTTCTTTTTGGTATTGAAGTAGTCAATCGCTAATTTCCGAAGCTCTCTTCTGATGACCTTGCCATTAGCGTTGCACGGGAAGCGGTCCAAAAACATGATTTTGTTTGGTATGAAAAGGTCTGCTGATATTTCACTGACATAAAATGTTTCACAAAATGTTTTCAGGTCATCCTCAGACAGGTTGGAATTCTCGCTTCGAATCACGCATGCGCACAGTTCCTCTGCTATGTCTGGGTGTGGGATTCCTGATAGGAAGAGAATTAAAAGACTAACAATGATAATATAACTTTCTTTATAAATTCTCTCAGTCAGAAATTGTGTAGGGAGTTAGTGTCGTAGCTTTTAATAGTAATTAACCACCCATATAACCGCTGCAATGATGCGACGAAATTATGGCAGTCATATGTGTCGTTTCATCCACCACATTTTACTCTCCCTGATTAATCTCATCTCATCTCTATCACTTCATATTAAACCGAATTACTCCATATTTTATATTTGTTTCATTCTCTTTCTTTTCCGTTCACAAATCTCAAGTGTTGTATAGATAAATACAGAGTCATTAAAATAAAATATCTCATCGACGTCTGAGAGGTTTTTTCCATGTATTCCTTGTTCCACTGTTATGAAGAATAGCAAATTACAACACCAGAGATAGTCTGTAAATACTATTCTTATTACTAGCTGCCAATGGTATTGCTACATCTCATTATATTTTTAAACATTAGAGGAGTTCCTCCATGGAGTAGACATTCTATGGTAACTCTAAGACACCTTTTTAAAAATCGTAGGGTTAACAGTGAACTTGTAGGCTATTAAGAACCCTAAGTTGTTATCTCATTGATAAGTACACCACAACACGTTCTTTTCGACCAGAATACATATCAAGGGAAGGTTGCTGAACTATATTTCGTAGTTGACGATCTATCTCAAGTAAAATTTATTGAAAACCAGTAACATTTAAACTTCAATAAACCTGAAAATGAATTCCGGAATGGGAAACATATTTTCCAGAATTTGCAGGAAATATTGTTTTAAAATATGGTAATAAATCAATTCTATAAATATTTATTAAAGAAGTTACTAAATATTTAGAAAACGCTTATGTGGCCGTCCTTAAATGACGTCACGCAATTTTGGTCGATTGTCACCCCCCCCCCTCGTCACGCGTCGTCACAAAAAGTTAGACTCCCCTCCAGAAATACGTCACAAAGCTTGGACCCCCCCCCCTTCCCCCCAAAAAAAAACAACAAATAAACAAAACAACAACCCTTTTTTCCATTTTAAAATAAGTATGTTTCAAATCACTTATTTTGTCATTTAAGTATTTTTTTAAAAGCAGTTCTCCACTGTAATACCGTAACACGCGTGAAGCTATGTAAAACGAGATTAAATAAATTGACAGTGCTTCTCAAACTTTTTCGTATTTGACGACCGCCAGCCGAATAATCGTTAAAAATAATTAATCGCTAAAATATTTTAACGATTAATCGAGAAATAATTCGTAAATTTTCGCAGCCCGAGTCAAAACATTGTCATCTTCAATTAAGTTGTAAAGGTAGACGCGCGTTAGCGAGATCGGCTTGTGTACCAAGAATATCGGCTTTGAATATTTGTATGAGCTTGTTCCGGTAGCAGAGGGCGCCACTTACTTTACTCAGCCCGGAATAGGTTACCAGCATTAGTTGGGATAAAGTAAAGACGACCAGGCATTGTGCTAACAAACAACGCTCCCTTCCTTGCCCCTTAACCTATGTTGTAGTTGTAGCTATAGAAACTTGTGAACGTTGCATAACTTGCCCCATAGGCCACCGTGGTCTGCTAAGGGAAGTGTATATATATTTATATAGTTTGCCATCTGAGGCAATTTGACGGGAACAAGAGGTGTTAAACAAGAAAATAAAACTTACGATCCAATCTATTAGAATGGAGGGTACATTCGTCGCGGTCTGGTATTTGAGATGTGTAGTCTTGGTTTATTGGAGAATTCCCTTGTCACGGGTTGTGGTGAGGTAGGACTTGGGTTACGGTGAGTTAGGACTAGGGTTACGGTGAGTTAGGACTAGGGTTACGGTGAGGTCAGACTCAGGTAATGGTGAGTGTAGACCTTGAGTTTCTTGGCTTTTTCTCCTTGCCGCTTCGGGCTGAAAGCGCTTTTTCTTAGCACTTTGTATTAGTTTAGTGAAGATCCTCTACGAGCTTTAACTTCTTTCTTGGCTTTCTCATTGGAATTGGTAAGTTTGTCTTTGAGAACATTCGGTAAAGTTTCACTCTCATGGTATTTAGTGTAGTCGCTCTCGGTAAAACACGGAAAAGTTTCCTTCTCGCGTGGATTGATTTTGTCTCTCTCGGATAAAGTTCGGGAACTATTTCCTTCTCTCGGTGATTTTGGTGTAGTGTCTTATGGAAAGGTGTGAATAGCGTCGGAGCTTCTCAGTAGCTTAGAATGAGGCTCTGGAAGATAATCTCAACGACGATGCTTAACACGGTTGCAATGATGATCCAGTCGCTCTTTGGTTCTAGGCTTCCTTTGACTGGCGGAGGCACGTAGAGCGTTTTATACGGGATCGCAATGGTTAGCATGAAGGCAGGGGGTAATGGGCAATCCCCAGCCCCAGACCGGACGTCCACAACACTTCCCTTTTTAACGACACTGTTGCTTGTCAGTCTCTTGAAAAGATGAGATTGCGTTCCATCGAAACTCGGCAGGGGCCAGTCGGGGAACCCTCCGAGTATCTCGATCAGGCTGACGTTCAAGTGGGAGCCATTGGAGCTAGTTGAGCTTTCTTCACATGACGTCACGATGGGCTCCGAGTCATGACTAGAGAGACCATTCAGGGATTCTGGGTAATGACTTGAGAGAGAGAGAGTCACACGAGTCAGATCCATCATTGAGATTCTGTTCTTGGAGGGGGCTGGTTTCCTTTCTCCTCCGGCGCATGCATGGAAAGCAACATGAAAAAGCCCTTTTGATTTTCTTCTTTGTCCTCTTCATAAGATTAGAGGTTGACGTTCTCACCGTCGGAGCGGTGATCGTGCGCAACGAGATGTAGTTTCTACACTCACGGATGGAGTTCGAACTGGTGGTCGACATCTTTGAAGTGATGTTCCGACGTTTGGTCGTTGCGCACCCCAGCACAACCAACATTTTCGCGCCATAGGTAGCCTCCTAGCGGACGTCAAAAAAATATATTTAGTGGTGGAGTTTATTGGAAGTGACGTCACATTTCTCCAGCGATATCGGATTTTCCCGGGACATGAGGTCACAATTTTCTAAAAGGTGATCTATAATTATATTTTGCACAACAAAATGACTGATTTAGAGTTATATATACGAATGTTATATTTAACAATTTTTCGTAGAATGGCCAGTAATATTGCACTACCAATGTTTAAGTCTACAACTTATTTTAAAAAAATATGATATCTCAAAATTGTTGCCAACTTAAGAAACCTAACTTATTTTACAAACAACATGCATCGCTTTTAATTTTCATGTTTATTATCTAACATCGTCATCTGTGTAGCACAAACTGAGTAACTACTGTGCCTCATTTCCAAGGAAATTGTATTTCTTATAATAGATTTTTGACTTATGTAGACCTTCCTTTGAAATCGTTATTAGCCACAAACAATGAATGATAATACAATTGTTATCATGTCGTGACACAACACATGATCATGAAAATCTTTGTCATAAAAACTGACTAATAGCTCGACTCAATACGGGCCCTTATTGCAATATTTTAGTCTTTTGATAAACAGGTAAGTGGTTTTTATAATGAATAGACTGGCGGAAGTACAAACCTAATGCACGAATTGACTGAGACATGGTAAGGGGTCAGCGGGATCTAGTTTTATGGAGATTTCTTATATAATATACTGGATGGCACTGGATGACACAGGATGGCACTGGATGACACTAAAAGACACTGGATGGCACTGGATGACACTAAAAGACACTGGATGGCACTGGATGACACTAAAAGACACAGGATGGCACTGGATGACACTAAAAGACACTGGATGGCACTGGATGACACTAAGGACACTGGATGGCACTGGATGGTACTAAATGACACTGGATGGCACTGGATGACACTGAATGGAATTAATGACACTGGATGGCACTAAGTGACACTGGGTGACACTGGATGGTACTGGATGACACCGGATGACACTTGACTCAGTTGACCACACTGAAATACACGCATGTGTGATATACTAATGGTTTCATGATGATCCATAAGTTATTTAGTATGGCGACGTTTAGAATGTCAAAAATCGATTTATTTCTACATTGTCACTTGCTAGTAGGCCTCTACCGATGACATTTCTATTCTATCCTTTGCTTTGCTAATATGGTGACGTGTTGATGGTGAACATGCACAAATGTTTTACTTGGAGGAAGTTTCTTTATATAGATAGAAGATTATTGCTCCTTGCGTTCTTTATTCGATGTATTGTAAATAGTACGTGAAGAGAAACGCTGACCTGTTGGGCAATGAGGGGATTGTGTGACTCAATGTCCGGCCGCCCAAATAATGTCAGGTAATAACATCAGAGCTGAGTAAACTCATGGGGCACCTTAAAACAACGGGCCAAAACTCCAGCAACGTTTGATCAGTGATATGGTAATTGAAATATAGATTTAATAGATTTAAATCACAGCAGTGGGATATCCAAATATTTATGTAGTTGATAGTTATGAAAATAATGCTCGGTAACATATCTAGATGGAGTGGGACTATAGTGGAACTAGTACAAACTTAGATTCCCTCTAAGTACTTTCTTTACTTGAATTCATATTTCGTCAAGAGACTTCAATGACACCTTATACGTCGCTCTTGTATCAGTTTCGAAATTGATATTTTTTCTTGAAGAGGTTATATTTATTTACTTAAATCTTGTATTCGATACTTGTATGCATAGTTTTACACTCAAGTTTAAAATATATACATGGGGAGAGTTTCCTTAACGACTTTTATAGATCATACAGAATAGGACTGCATAAAGCTTTTTTATTAAAAAAACAAATTACACAGACTATTTGTGTAAGGAAACAATAAATTAAAGCTTTATTATCAACTAATACAAATAATGGTAGACGTTTCGGCTCATGCCTTCATCAGTACAAAAACAATTACATGTACTTACATATATATTAAAATTAAAACATATTAAAGTCTATGTGATAAAATGAAAAGAAATGAAATACAAAAATAAACACGGACATAGAATATAAGAAAAAGGAGGAAGTTGAAGTATCTAAAGTAACAGTGAAAACCACAACGGGAAAACGATTTTGCAGTCATGTAAAATTGTGGATTTGGTTAATTCCATATGGAGCCAACGTACCAAATCGTTTTATGAGTCTATTTTCCATGTGGACTCTATCATGGGTATTGGTTGCATATAAAATACCAGTAACTACAATATCCAAAATGCCATCGTGGTCAACACTGTTAAAATGTTTAGACACAGGACACTGAGCCTGTTTATTTATATTGTACAGGTGTTCTCTAAACCGATCTCCAAGACGACGACCTGTCTCACCCACATAAATTTTTTTACATCTCTTGCAAATAATTGCATAAATCACGTTGCGACTGGTGCAAGTGAATCCATCTTTTATTAAGAATTGTTCAAGAGGGAAAGAAATTTTGTTAATTTCAACCACATATGGACAAGTATTGCAACGGTTACGGTTGCAACCTTTTGTTCCAATATGTGCTTTCATTGTGGGAAGGTGACTTCTTACAAGTATGTCTCTGAGGTTTTTATCTCTCCGGAAAGCAAAAAGAGGAGGTTTTTTGAAGACCTGCTGAGTTAGAGGGTCAGCCATAAGGATTGATCGGTTTTTGAGAATCACCTGGCGGGCCTTAAAATTATGGGGATGGAAAGTTAAAACAAATTTGCATCTATCACATTGATCGTGAACAGATGATGTAAATGTGTCCTGTCTGGTCATGCCTTTAATTCTATTGACAGCTGATGTTAAGATTGTTTCCGGGTATGACCTCCTTCTAAAAAAGTCCAGCATCTCATCACTTCTTTCCAAGAAGTCTGCCTCATCACTGCAGAGTCTTTTAAGTCTTAGTAGTTGTGAAAATGGGATAGAGTTCCTACACGATTGAGAATGGGACGATGTATATAGAAGGAAACTATGGCTGTCTGTAGGCTTGTAAAAGATGGATGTTGATATTTTGTTTTCTTTTAATTTTATTTGTATGTCCAAAAAGTTAACAGTACTCCTATGAATAGTTGATGTGAATTTTATTGAAGGATGGAAGCCACCAATGAAGTCAATAAAATTTTGCAATTGCTGCATGTCCATTTTGGTTATTCCAATACAATCGTCGATGTATCTCTTGTAGTACTCTGGACAAATACCTTTGTAATTTTTATTCCATAGGTGTTTATAGACAATTTTTTAACACTGTTCAAATGAAAGACAACAACTTGACTAATTATGCGATTTCTACTGCTACATTAATTAACATCAAGGAAACCTATTGTTTGTTGTGTGCAATCGATTCCCTTTGTAATTAAACAATGTAAACGTTGTAAACTCTATATGATAATATTGCCTTTCTGGTTTAAATAAATCGTCCGCACAAGAAAGAAATAAACAAATGTAAAATAATTTTAAAAAGCCGTAAAAAACAAGTTTTGACTATAAATCCTTTATATACGATAATATCTATAAGGATATCTATATAATAATGCGCCTAAGCGCGTCCGTCAGTCAGAAGCCCCTATACCACGCAACTCTTGATTACTTTTTTAAAATTGAAAATATAGACGTAAAAATCATAATGATTTTGGGTTTGAGATTAACAGAGGGTGTGCTTTTGCGCGCCGTAAAATAAAAAAACATTAAGTGGCGTCATGAAGCTTTTATTCTATTAATTTATTTGATGTTACTTTTTATCTTGATTATAATCTGAGTGTGTGAATATGCATGTGTGCGAGTGTGTTTATGTGTATGTGCGTCTGTGTGTGCGTGTGACTGTGTGTTTGTATTAGTTGTGAAATAACGATTTGTTTGATAGATTGCTTATGTGAAATTAAATATTGAAAAGACGTTACCACGTAATCTTTTATGTATAGTTAGAGTATGCAAGGGATTATGAAAAATTCCGATAATTTTATGAACACAAGTTTCTGCCGATGCGATCTGCATTGGTGCTTGAATAAAAGATAACGGGAAGTCATGGAATGTGACTTAAAAAACTGTTAATGAGAAGATCAATCTCCAATGATTTTAGAGAATGTTTTACTTTTTGATTCATTTTAGAAGAAATGAGCTCTTGCGCATTAGTTGGACGATTACTCCCATGAAGTACCACAATGGAAAATAAACAGTGAAAAGAACTTATAGTCGCTATTGAAATAGCATTATTTATAATTATAATATGTAATTGGGTAAGATTGAGGCTAATTGGCGCATATTTACTTTTAAAGAAAATGGAACCTTTCTAAACTTTTAAATTGTATTTTGCATTATAAAAAAAATCACACGAATATGGCTCGAAGTCACTGTTGAATTAATATAGAAATAAATGTGAAGAAATTATTTAAGTGCAGACGACATATCAATTTTACATTTTAATATAAGCTTTTATACATCTACGTATATAATCGGATGGAGGCAAATTTTATACGGGCTTATAACAAGTCAAAATTACAGAAAATGAAATTTCTTAAAACAGAAAAATTAACACGGAACCGCTTTTGAAGCATTCAACGAGTGATCTAGCATAAAAAAAA
>MUZC01004754.1:306247-318634 GCA_002072015.1 Radix auricularia | reverse complement strand
TCCTGCATGGTCGTGAAGGTGATAATTTTGTCCGGGCGGCTCACTGAACGAAGATCCCCTCCCCCACCCCTCTTTTTCAGTCTGAAAATACAAGTACCAGTGCTACTTTTTGGTTCGAACCCTGGTAGGAGCGGGCAGTGTCTCATAATTAAGTTGTGATTCCAGCCACATCACTACCGGCGCCCCACACATTCAGTGCATTGGGTTCGCTAAATACCTCAACGTTCAGTGTAAAATTTCAATGGGCTTAGAAAACTAACAATCGGGAGTTGGAGTTCACACGTGACTTGGCAGCTGTTTTGACTGTTGTGTGTAGCTTATTTGTTGTGCTTCTTGGACGTCTGATCGCAAAAGAGGAATATCGCCTGCCTGAACTTTGAACGTCGTAGACGGCTGATCGGTAAGCTGAAGCTTGTTTAGAAAACTTTCATCATTTTAGAAAGATTATTGAAATAACTTCGATTTTTTCCAATTTTGGATGTCAGACCTTGAACTTAATGCGGCAATGCATAATTACCTAATGGTTTCGACCATTTAAAACTATGTAGGCCTAGCTTTGAGGTGGACGACCTACAATTTAAAACTATGTAGGCCTAGCTTTGAGGTGGACGACCTACGATATTTAGTGCGGTTAAGCGGATTTAAATCTAAATCGATTCTATCAATAAGAACTAGACACACCCATTAGCTCCTACCGCTGATGTGTATCTAGTATCTGGACCATACTTAAGTATAATACTAAGAAAAATTTAAGTTAAAAAATGTTATTTTTTTTATTTCAAAAATTCAACGGTGAGAAAAAAAATTATATTTGACGTTAGAGATTTTTTTTCTAACTATTAATATTAAGATTAATTTATTATATTATTACTTATGAAAAAAATCTTAAACAAATAAATAATGGGGCAACACAGTCAGACAGTGCCGTGTTATTTAAATAAAACATTCCTTTTTAAATATTTCGTTGACGGTTAATGAACGTATCAGGGCTGGCTTTAGACGTAGGCAAACTAGGCAGCTGCCTAGGGCCTCCGATTAGTCTCATCATTAGTGAGGGCCTCGCACAAGAATATTTCCAAATTTATTATTTATTTTCCCATTACATTTAAGGCCACCAAATTCAATTTGCCAAGGGCCTCCTATCCCCTAAAGCCGGCCCTGAACGTATACAGTATGCACATTCTTTTAAATATACGGAGTGACATCCATATTCAAATTCATTATCTAAGCCAGCCAATTCCCATACGAAACCAAACCATGACTCGATAGGGAAAGCGTTCTGCACGCGATACATTTCACTAGAGCCTTGAAATGATATTTAAAATCCTGTCTAGAGTTTTAATTGCTTCGACTATACAAAGAAAATAAAAAATAATTACAATAAGAGAGATTTCAATATTTTTTTTTTCTTCAAATGTGTCTATTTCTGAGTCCTAACTTCTACAACACTTGACATTCAATAACTTTCAAATTTTTTAAAATATTTTTTTTTTTAATTTTTAAAATTTATTATTATTATTTTATTTTTTTAATTAGGTTTTCATCACTCTGGCTGTTTTATGTGCCGCCCCTGCGTATATTTTGTTAGTTTGCTGTTTATGTAATTAAGCGCGACATCATCAAAAGAAAAAAAAATATTTAACATTTCTTACTCCCCTACTCTTTCCCTCTCATATTCCACACACATATCAGTTTGACCAGGTGAAAATTATACATGTACAAACATTCATCTAACCAGCGCCTCGAGGGCCAATGTCTGGACATAAACAATTCAACCAAACTATTCACACCTCGAGATGGGCGCCCCGCCATAATTTATGTGTGCCGTCAGATGGTAACCGCCCCCATCCGCCCCCCCCCCTTTTTTTCCGTATGGCTAATCACACTAATCCACAGATCCATTTCCGGCTAAGTCGGATCATTTATGGATTAACTCAGATGGATATTATAATATAAGCATCATATCCCGTGACGTAGTTAGGTTCAAGGTCAGTCCGGGTCAAGGGCATTGGCCAAGTGAGAAACGCGTTTGAAATTTTGTTGGACCTGAGATTAGGGTATTATTTTGGATTACCTTGCATTTCTTGGAAATTCTTTTACCCAAATTCATCATTCTTTGGCAGGTGGCAGACAATGAAACGAGAAGGGCTGGTGGGATGGGGTGGGGGAGGGGAGGTCAACATGCTCTTATACACCTGTACAGTGCCAGACAATGGCGGCTGTGAGCAGGATGAGCAATCCCTGGCATGAATCCTGTTTGTTGTATCAACATTGGTTTAAACTCGCCTCAGATTAACTCTTTATATCCTGTTTATTTTAGCAACATTGGTTTAAACTCCCGAAACATTAACTCTTTATCTTCTGTTTGTTGTATCAACATTGGTTTAAACTCGCCGAACATTACCTCTTTATATTCTGTTTGTCGTATCAACATTGGTTTAAACTCGCCTCACATTAACTCTTTATATCCTGTTTATTTTACCAACATTGGTTTAAACTCTCGTAAAATTAACTCTTTACATCCCCAAACTCTTGCTACCACCACACCCCCTCCCACCCCCACCCCCGGTTTTTATACATGTAACTCACCTCAAAGACTTAACTTGGCACATCGCCCGTCACACATCGCCCGTCACACATCGCCCGTCACACATCGCCCGTCACACATCGCCCGTCACACGTCGCCCGTCACACATCGCCCGTCACACATCGCCCGTCAATCGCCCGTCACACATCGCCCGTCACATCGCCCGTCACACATCTCTCGATAAATAGACACGTTTCCCTCAATCTCTCTTTCACTCCCTTTCTCTATTTCTCTTCTCTCTCTCTCTTCTCTCTCTCTCTTCTCTCTCTCTCTCGCCGTTTCTCCCAATTCCTCTTTCCCCCCTTACAGCTCCCTGTTTGTCTCACTATATCCCCTCCATTCTCTCTCCAAATCAAATCTTTCTCTTTCAATCCCTCTTATCTCTCATTCACTTTTCTCTCTTCCCACCTCGTTGTCTCCCACTTTTCGAATCCTCCCTCTCTTCTCGCGTGGCATTAATTTTAACTAACTAACTCGCCCAGTTGTTGTTTTTTTTTTAAGTTTTAAGTTCAATAAACTTTAACTTCGGGGGAAAAAACATAACTTTGATTATTCTCTGAGTCTTTGTGCAATAAACATTTACTGTTAGTCATCTTTATTTACTCTGTTTGCTTTCTCCATCTCCGTGCGTCTCTCAGTCTTCACTAACACCTTCATCTCCCCAAGTTCCTGTCCCTAATTGAAACCTTGCGCTGAGCACATGTAAACACTTTGACCCGCCGCACGTGCCAATAATTTATTCACAAGGAATCCGCTGAAACCACAACAAACTTAAGCCACGCTTTACCAACCACTTGTACCATGCCCAACACATTTACTCTTCCCAAGACTTGTACCATGTCCAACACTTGTACCATGCCCAACACTTGTACCCTGTCCAACACTTGTAGGATGCCCAACACTTGTACCATGCCCACCACTTGTACCATGCCCGACACCTGTACCATGCCAAACACTTGTACCATGCTCCAACACTTGTACCATGCCCAAGAATTATACCATGCCCAACACTTGTACCATGCCCAACATTTGTACCATGCTCCAACACTTGTACCATGCCCAAGAATTGTACAATGCCCAACACTTGTAACATGCCCAACACTTGTACCATGCGCAACACTTGCACCATGCCCAACACTTGTACCATGCCCAACACTGGTACCCTTCCCAAGACTTGTACCATGCCCATTACTTGTACCATGCCCAACACTTGTACCATGCCCATCACTTGTACCATGCCCAACACATGTTCTCTTCCCAAGACTTGTACCATGCCCATTACTTGTACCATGCCCAACACTTGTACCATGTCCAACACTTGTACCATGCCCAACACTTGTACCATGTCCAACACTTGTACCATGCCCAACACTTGTACCATGTCCAACACGTGTACCCTGCCCAACACTTGTACCATGCCCAACACTTGTACCATGCCCAACACTTGTACCATGCCCAACACTTGTACCATGCCCAACACTTGTACCAGGCCCACCACTTGTACCATGCCCAACATTTGTACCATGCCCAACACTTGTACCATGTGTCATATCACAAATGTCGTTTCTTGAGACAGATACCGTTTCATGTGAAGCACGGCTTAAAAAACCTCTCGTGTCATACTTGTCATCGTAGGAATGTCCAACACGCTTATGGCACTTTTATAATTATCATGAGGGAGGTGCCAAAATCACAAGAGCGACACACACAACAAGTTTGACAATAACAATAGAGCCAGACTAAAAGGGCGCCACGCAAAAGGCGCCACACGATAGTACCAGACTAAAAGGGCGCCACGCAAAGGGCGCCACAAGATAGTACCAGACTAAAAGGGCGCCACGCAAAGGGCGCCACACGATAGTACCAGACTAAAAGAGCGCCACGCAAAGAGTGCCACGAAAAAGGGTGCCACGCAAAGGGCGCCACACGATAGTACCAGACTAAAAGGGCGCCACGCAAAGGGCGCCACACGATAGTACCAGACTAAAAGGGCGCCACGCAAAGGGCGCCACACGATAGTACCAGACTAAAAGAGCGCCACGCAAAGAGTGCCACGAAAAAGGGCGCCACGCAAAGGGCGCCACACGATAGTACCGGACTAAAAGGGCGCCACGCACAAGTGTTCCTCGCAACAACAACAAATGACTCTAGCTTCCCTCCAATGTCCGTGCCTTTAAAAAAAATCCATTCAAAATTGATGCATTTTAAAATTAAATTTATAACAGTCCAATAACTAATTTTAAAAATGTCCGCAAATAGATTAGGTTCCTAAATTCCTGGATCCTTGAAATTCCAAAAACAAAATAATTTGATGAATCTTTCCCCCCCCCCCCCTATTTTTTTTAACCCACGCCGTGTAGTTCAAAGGTCAACAATCAATCTCTGAGGATCCCTTCAGAGCAATGAGCATATGAATCAGCTGCTTCCTAATAAAAATTTGCCAACTAATAACTACAACCGAAAATTACTTATTGGAGGCAATAAATAATAATAATAATCGGCTCTAATATTATTATCATATTAACATTATACAAGTTCCGGTGTAAATATACGAAGCCCTATCTGAGGTGCCGTTTTCAAAACTGTTGGTAAAATTGAGCACTGTGTTAGGTTAGATTACTGTTTGTTGAGGTATGTTGTACGCGAGGGGTGATGTGGGTCTGTTTGTAATCTGTAACTTGTTGATATCTTTACCCGCAACTTCTGCCTCGTAAAATGCCGTCACCATCCAAGCTATTCCCTTCGACCACATCCTCACCCCCTCTCCTTCTTTGCACCGTCTTACCATCATCTTGACCTCACCCCATATTATTCTCCCACCAACTTATTTCTCCCACCTCTTCCCCATCACGCCACCATTTCTCCCCTCTCGTACCTATCCCCCTCACACATCTTTCCCACATCACCCTATTTCGCCCCATTATCCCATCTTCCCAGTCACCCTATCTTCCCCTATTATCCCACTTTCTCACCATCACCCTATTCCCCCATTGTCCCATCTTCCCAGTCATCACATCTTCCCTATTATCCCACCTTCTCCCCATCACCCTATCTCCCCCCATTATCCCAACTTCCCAGTCACCCCATCTTCCCCTATTATCCCACCTTCTTCCCCGTCACCCCATCTACTCCCCTCACCTTCTCACCTTCTCACCCCACCACCTCACATCCTTTTTTTTACCTGACGTGCTCACATTATCTCTTGTAGGTCTCTTATTTTATTCAATTTATCAGCACCGGCAGTTGAAATACCTCGTGGGTCTATATTTAGCTGACCTCGTCTATTTGTGTCATCGCCGCGAGCGATCCGTCGGTTCTGAGAGTTCTCCAACGTTTGAAGATCACTTTCAGTGTCTGACCTGTGGAATTCTGAACTTTTAACGTGGGAGTCGGTCTTAGATCTGGACTATATCCTTCTGTTATTGGAAAACAGCAGCAATTTGTTGACATTTTATTCCTCTTAGCCAAAAATTTCAAAACTGGACTCTCTGAAATAACAGGTTGCAGGTTTCAAATGGCATTTTTCTCGCCATGTTTGACTTCGGTGTCAAAGAATGGATGATGAAGTATATGGAAGGGTGTTGTTGATTTTTGAGAGTTTTTGATATTGTACCAATTTAGTCAGAGGATAATATTAATATCTCAAACACTAACCTAACATTGTAGTACGCTACATGTACACGCATTTCAAGTTTCCATTTTGGGGCCGAGCATAAATGACGTCATACATTTTTCACCAAAAAAAAAGGGGGGGGGGGCGGATATTGAAGAATTTTAAAGTGATATCAAAACACGCAACTTGAAATAAAAGTTCCACTTAAATATTTGATAGCTTACAATAATTAATTTAGTTAAAGAAGTTTTAGATTGCTTCACGCATGTTATGAAATTAGAGTGCCACTAAACTAAATAGATCTAGACTACATACTTAGATCTAAATGACAAAAAAAAGTGATTGAAGCATGCTTATTTTCAAATAGAATAATGCGGAAAGGGTATTAGCATTATGACGTCGTATTTAAGGGGGGGGGGGATAACTTTTAGTAACGACATGTGAACTAGAGGCGAGGAGGGATCGGCCAAATGTGCGTGACGTCATTTATGGCCGGCCCCTTTCTGAAATTGATGGTCGCCCGTGTAAGAAAACCCACAGACGTAATAAAGAAATGGGGGGAGGGGGTGGCTAAAAGGTTAGTCAACCCCAGGCGTCAATATTTCCCTTTACAAGAAGTGGAGGCCTTTTCGGACAACTGCATGCTTGTCTTTTTCCGGCAATTAAGCGGGGAAACCTCGGCGCGCCCCGGGGCGCCATTAACCCCACTAGGGAGGCAACTTATGGACGTTAAATGACAAGTGATGATTGGAATAGGATTGTATTGCCAAGCCAAGTGCGGACCAGCCTACCAGGACGTTTCGAACTTAAGAGGAGCAGACGAGAGACAATTTTTGCAGAAGAGGGCGCTGTGGTGTGTGCTCTATGCGATGCTGAAATAACTGCCAGCTCTTAAATGGAACAATTTCTCGTTGTTTTGTGTGTGTGGTTTTTTGTTGTTGTTTTTTTTGGGGGGGTGGGGTGGGGTGGGGGTATATGTTGTCCATATCCGCGGATGGAAATAAAGGTGTTAAGATTGTGTGACGGTGTACGCTTGATGGTATCTAGCATTACATGATGGGAGAATATGGGACCTACGCAATGTATTAGAGGAGACGGTCAAAGATTGTAAATACAGGGGCAAATATGATAGTTTGATAGTATCACTTTGGATCTTTACAAATGGGACAATATTTTTGTTATCTTTGTAAAGATTGTGACGATCAGATGGTGGATATGAGTGGATTTCTATGTGAGTGTTATTTGTTGTAAATGTATTAATAAATGTGAATGCATGCCCTTAGAACCTAGAACTAATATTTTGTGAAACTTACTTCCTGAAATATTGGACTTGGACTCTGGCGAAGCAGGACGTTTTGGCGCGACCGTTTGGCGCAGGACGTTTTGGCGCGACCGTTTGGCGCCGCCATTTTGGCGCAGGACATTTTGGCGCATAGTCGTTTTGGCACAGGACATTTTGGCGCCATTTTTATTTAACTTAACGTTTATAAACTTTTAATAAAAAGAACGCAAATATAAAAATTTGGAAATATTTAACGAGTTACTAGACAAAACGACGGCGCCAAAATAGTCAATCTTAACGGTGGCGCCAAAACGGCGGTGCCAAATGTCCTGCGCCTAAACGGCCGATGCCGAAACGGACTCGCCAAAACGGCTGCGCAAAAATGATCGGCCCCAAAACGTTGGTGCCAAAATGGTCAGCGCCAAAACGGTGGCGTCAAAAAGGTCGGCGCCAAATCGGATGCGCAAAACCGATTGCGCCTAAACGGCGGCGCCAAAATGGAGGCGCCAAAACGGAGGCGGTAAAATGGCCTCGCAAAAACGGCGACTCCAAAACGGTCGCGCCTAAAGGTCTTCGCCAAAACTGTCGTACCAAAACGGTGGCGCTAAAACGGCCTCGCAAAAACGGCGGCTCCAAAACGGTCGCGCCTAAATGGTCGCGCCAAATCGGCGGCGCCAAAATGGAGACGCCAAAACGTCACGTACCAGAGTCTGGTGTATCATAAATGGTACAGACCATTATACCACGCTAGTATCTCAAATGTATACAATCTTACTAGTTATTAAATTAATTCCCTATGAGGTCTTGATAGTGTCACATACTTTACCTAAAGACCATCGGTAGACCATGGCTCGCGAGCCAGATGGGGCTCTATTGCTTCCCCGTCACCCCATCTACTCCCCCTCATGTTGGATTATAACCCCAAAAAAGTTTATTCAGACTCATTTTATCTATAAATTAATTGCATATAAAGAAACATCATAACAATATTATTAAAAAGAATTCAGAGGCATAATTATTGTACATTTAGTGTTGAAATTACCCAAAATGCACACATTTAGTAGAGTTTTTAGTTTTAAACACACTTTTTGCCTCTTGCAGAATTACTTTACCAAATTATGTGGTGTGTTTGTCTCTCTCAGACAAAAAGTTTCCTCGGCCCAGGATCTAAACTTCCCTGACTTCCCCATGAAATGAATACCTGCTCCATCATTCACCCCCCCCCATCACACACACACACTAACACCCAACTCAAAATAACTAGGGCTGGTAACGATTAATTTAAATCTAGTCATTAACTTTTGAAATATTAACGATTAGTTTCATTAATTAATCGTTAATTTCGATTAAAGCCAAACATGTCAAGGGAACAAAACAAAAAAAACAACAAAAAAAATCATGTTAAGCCTGGTCCCTATTGGAATTCAGGACGTGTTAGCGCATTTTCGTATTATGTATCAGTACTTATGTTAGATATCAGAATTATGTAGTTATCAGTAATTGTGTTTAGATTTTAGACATATTTTTATGAATTTTCTTGTGTAATGAATATACCTGACATTTTTTTTATTTAAAAGTCATTTCTTTACATTTTAAAAAAAAATATTTTCTCTTTAATCTAACTACAAGTCACCACAAATGATGACGTAAAACTCTCTAAACTTTTACACATATTCTAATGACGTCAACTAAAAAAAAAACAACTAATTCTTTTGCACCCTTTCGCACCCTTTCGCACCACTCTTCAATGCCTGAAGGATTATGCATTCGACTTCCGGCAATGGCGGCCGTTCCCTGCGCTAGTGTTACCTCTCGATTCGAAATATTTTTTGGTAGTTTTAACGGGGTTTTTTAACGGATCGAGTAACTGAGTGTTGATGCACAAATGGCAGGTCAGGACAGACAAAAACATATATACCTCATGGGTCTAGGACTTATGGATGCTGAGATCAAGGGTGATGACGGACGGACGGACAAAACGGGTGCAATAGCGCATTCGACTTCTCGAAAATGCGCTAAAAACACAGGTTATTTACATTTTTTTTGTTTATTCAGTAATTTCCCATGTCTCTTAAACCTAAAAAATTACTATATTTTGATCTTTTTTTAACTGCTATTGACTGTTGTACTATGTTCCCAAGCAATACAGATCCTGTGATCCGGGCTATTATATTGGTTATTAATTATTTTTTAAGAAATTGAAAACAAAACATTGTAAATATTTTCTTATAATGTAATCGAACTTTTGTCGATTAATATTATTTTAATCGATAAAATTTGTAACGATTAATCTAGAAATTAATCTACCAGTCCTAAATAAAACCATAAGATAAAATATTTTGCTCTTGAATGTGATTCAATAAAATGAAGTAGACTTCATGAAAAATGAAAAAAAATATAATATATCAAAAGGCGAATGTAGGTTAAAATAAATTTGTTAAATCAGTTCCTTTCGGCACGTGAAAAAAATTGCTGTATGTAAAGAGCGTTAGAAAGTGCGATGGGGTGTTGAAACACAAGACGAATGTGTTGCTGGAATGATGGGAGGTGGGGTGGTCAGGGATGAACATTTTGTTTGCGCGCAGGTGTTGAATGTTGACTTGATCAGGAGGTCGTGTGGGTGGATACGTCGTGTGGCTGGATATGTTGTGTGGGTGGATACGTCGTGTGGCTGGATATGTTGTGTGGCTGGATACGTCGTGGGGCTGGATACGTCGTGTGGCTGGATATGTTTTGTGGCTGGATACTTTTTGTGGCTGGATATGTCATGTGGTTGGATACGTCGTGTGGTTGGATATGTCGTGTGGCTGGATATGTCGTGTGGTTGGATATGTTGTGTGGTTGGATATGTTGTGTGGCTGGATATGTTGTGTGGCTGGATATGTTGTGTGGCTGGATATGTTGTGTGGCTGGGTATGTTGTGTGGTTGGATATGTTGTGTGGTTGGATATGTTGTGTGGTTGGATATGTTGTGTTGCTGGATATGTTGTGTGGCTGGATATGTCGTGTGGCTGGATATGTTGTGTGGTTGGATATGTTGTGTGGTTGGATATGTTGTGTTGCTGGATATGTTGTGTGGCTGGATATGTTGTGTGGCTGGATATGTTGTTTTGCTGGATATGTTGTGTGGCTGGATATGTTGTGTGGCTGGATATGTTGTGTGGCTGGATATGTTGTGTGGCTAGATATGTTGTGTTGCTGGATATGTTGTGTGGCTGGATACGTCGTGTGGCTGGATATGTCGTGTGGTTGGATATGTTGTGTGGCTGGATATGTTGTGTTGCTGGATATGTTGTGTTGCTGGATATGTCGTGTGGCTGGATATGTTGTGTGGCTGGATATGTTGTGTGGCTGGATATGTTGTGTGGCTGGATGTGTTGTGTGGCTGGATGTGTTGTGTTGCTAGATATGGGATATACTAAGTTGCTGTATACGTTGTGTTGCTGGATATGTTTTGTTACTGGATATGTTGTGTTGTTGGATTTGATGTGTTGCTGGATATGTTGTGTGGCTGGATATGTTGTGTTGCTGGATATGTCGTGTTTCTGGATATGTTGTGTTGCTAGATATGTTGTGGTCTAGAGCCTAGAGAACCATTGTTGGCACTAGACGCAGAACAACCCACGGAGAGACAATAGTTTCCGGAGCATGTGGGAAGATTGCTGGTGGTGATGTGCTATCCCCGGTCAGGGGGCTCATTCAGGTCCGTTACACGCACAGTCTTTTTAATGGTCAAGTTAATGCAAGCTCTTGTGACTCGGCCCATTATTTTAGTGGCAAGCCTCGTCGATCGTGCATCGTCGTATACACATCTCTCTACAGTCGTCCAAACCAAGCTGTCCAAATCATCCGGCCGACACTGGGCACTCGGTCACAGGTGCTTAACCGTCTCTTCGGAGTTGCCGCACACTCGGCAGCCGCTATCACTTCTCATGTCAAACAATTGTAGCTCCGTGTAGGGCAGTGCTCATTCGACTTTTGGGTGATGAATGTCTGGTTGTGGTCGCGTGACAGCGCGCTCGACTGCCATACCGATGGTCACGAGTTCGCATCCATGCGAAGGCAAGGATTTCTTCCCGGGGCCTAGAGAGTCCCTGAGTCACCCAGCTCCACATGAGTACCTAACAATAGTTAGGCGGCTGGGTAATGCGTGGAACCCTCATAGCCTTGGCCTATGACCGCTGCATTACTTGCTAACAAATGATCTCTCGTGGTCTTTGGACGCAATTACCTTCCGTATAGAAATAGAGTCTGTATGTCTAAGATAAGATAAGATAAGCTGACACCAAAGTGTTACCTTTACTTTGCAATAACAGGCTTGTATCGGATCTATGGGGTAAGTCGTGAGGGAGGTGACACCATGAGCTACCGCCCCGGGTGACACCAAGCCTAGTGACGCCTCTGAGCATGAGCTACCGCACTGGGTGACACCAACCCCTGTGACGCCTCTGTTTTAACGAATGTTAGCAAAATTCAGTGGACGCGCACAGTTCCATATGATTATTGAAAACCATTTTAAGTCGAACTTGACACCATATCTGGCTTAAACTCAGAAAGGAGTCTGATATTTAAAACTGTGATCCACCAACGACAATCATTTTTTAAAAACTCTGAAACCACTGGACCAGAAATCTTTTGCACATGTCCCAGCCACAGACCCACGTTATCTATGATCCTAGATGTCCCAGCCACAGACCCACGTTATCTATGAAGCTAGATGTCCCAGCCACAGGCACACGTTATCTATGATGCTAGATGTCCCAGCCACAGACCCACGTTATCTATGACGCTAGATGTCCCAGCCACAGACGCACGTTATCCATGATGCTAGATGTCCCAGCCACAGACCCACGTTATCTATGATGCTAGATGTCCCAGCCACAGACCCACGTTATCTATGATGCT
>MUZC01004754.1:223746-249486 GCA_002072015.1 Radix auricularia | reverse complement strand
CATGGTGTGAGTGGTCAGTGGTTTGTGTGGTACATACAGCACATCCACACATCACACCCTCACAGCACATCCACACATCACACCCTCACAACACATCCACACATCACACCCTCACAGCACATCCACACATCACACCCTCACAACACATCCACACATCACACCTACACATCACATCCACAAATCACTCCTACACAGCACATTCGCAAATCACACCTATATTTGAAATACCTCTATAAATTACGATTGTGTCCAGTTTTGGGTGTATCCGAAAGCATCTGATTCTGTTCATTAAAAGCCATTACTTTAAATAGAGTTTTTACAGTCCAGCAGGGACAGATGTCAACAGGTGGTTCCGTGTAAAATTTTATATTCCATTCAGCCCAATAAATCATCGGTGATGCTATTCGGAACAGCGCCGCGAATGACGTAAGACAAGTGATCATTTCGGAATTATTTTTGACTTAATCAAAAAACCTGTCAATCGAAATCATATGAAAAATTGTTGGAAAAGGCTAAGCAATCCAATGCTGGAAGGAAAAAAAACATTAATCACATTTTTTGTCTTATTCTTTTCGGCTACAGATTTTTTTCATCAACTGTTAACTGGCCTCCGTGAGTGGATCGAGGAAAGGAAAAACTCACCGAGTGTTAGGAAATAATTCAATCAGTGATTGTGATTGTGTGAGGTAGGCGGCAGAAAGGAGAAAAGGTTTCCCTGTGGATAAAAAATGGCGCAGCCACAACGCACGTACATCTCAGAGATCCATGTCCCCATCAAACAGGACGACATGAGCTTCCAGGACAGGCAGATCAAACAGTGGGGAGACATGGAGAGTAGGATGCAGGTGAGTGGTCAGTGGTGTTGGGTGTGTAGTTTATGTTAGTGGTATTTAAGTGGTCAGTGGTACTTGAGTGGTCAGTGATGTTGTGGTGTGTGTCAGTGGTACTTGAGTGGTCAGTGGTGTTGGGTGTGTAGTTTGTGTTAGTGGTACTTGAGTGGTCAGTGCTACTTGAGTGGTCAGTGATGTTGTGGTGTGTGTCAGTGGTACTTGAGTGGCCAGTAGTGGGGGGTGTGTGCTGGTGATCTCTACTTGTTATACTTGGGTGCAAGTCAGTAGTCTTTGACTGTGGTCAGAGGTTTTGTCGTTTAAGTGGTCAGTGATGCAGGTCAGTCAGTCGTTATTCATTGTTACAATGTGTGATTGGTCTTTGGTGTGAATGTGGTAAGTTGTACGTGAGTGGTCAGTGGTTTGTGAGGTCAGTGGTTTGTGTGGTCAGTGGTTTGTGTGGTCCATGATGTGAGTGGCCAGTGGTTTGTGTGGTCAGTGGTTTGTGTGGTCCATGATGTGAGTGGCCAGTGGTTTGTGTGGTCCATGGTGTGAGTGGCCAGTGGTTTGTGTGGTCCATGATGTGAGTGGCCAGTGGTTGGTGTGGTCAGTGGTTTGTGTGGTCCATGGTGTGAGTGGTCAGTGGTTGGTGTGGTCAGTGGTTTGTGTGGTCAGTGGTTTGTGTGGTCCATGGTGTGAGTGGTCAGTTGTTGGTGTGGTCAGTGGTTTGTGTGGTCCATGGTGTGAGTGGTCAGTGGTTGGTGTGGTCCATGGTGTGAGTGGACCGTGGTTGGTGTGGCCCATTGTGTGAGTGGTCAGTGGTTGGTGTGGTCCATGGTGTTAGTGGCCACTGGTTGGTGTGGTACATGGTGTGAGTGGTCAGTGGTTGGTGTGGTCCATGGTGTGAGTGGTCAGTGGTTGGTGTGGTCCATTGTGTGAGTGGTCAGTGGTTTGTGTGGTCAGTGGTTGGTGTGGTCCATGGTGTGAGTGGCCACTGGTTTGTGTGGTCAGTGGTGGGTGTGGTCAGTGGTTGGTGTGGTCCATGGTGTGAGTGGCCACTGGTTTGTGTGGTCAGTGGTTGGTGTGGTCAGTGGTTGGTGTAGTCCATGGTGTGAGTGGCCACTGGTTTGTGTGGTCAGTGGTTAGTGTGGTCAGTGGTTGGTGTGGTCCATGGTGTGAGTGGCCACTGGTTTGTGTGGTCAGTGGTTGGTGTGGTCAGTGGTTTGTGTGGTACATGGTGTGAGTGGTCAGTGGTTTGTGTGGTACATGGTGTGAGTGGTCAGTGGTTGGTGTGGTACATGGTGTGAGTGGTCAGTGGTTTGTGTGGTACATGGTGTGAATTGTCAGTGATTTGTGTGGCCCATTGTGTGAGTGGTCAGTGGTTGGTGTGGTCCATGGTGTGAGTGGCCACTGGTTTGTGTGGTCCATGGTGTGAGTGACCACTGGTTGGTGTGGTACATGGTGTGAGTGGTCAGTGGTTGGTGTGGTCCATGGTGAGAGTGGTCAGTGGTTGGTGTGGTCCATTGTGTGAGTGGTCAGTGGTTTGTGTGGTCAGTGGTTGGTGTGGTCCATGGTGTGAGTGGCCACTGGTTTGTGTGGGCAGTGGTTGGTGTGGTCAGTGGTTGGTGTGGTCCATGGTGTGAGTGGCCACTGGTTTGTGTGGTCAGTGGTTGGTGTGGTCCATGGTGTGAGTGGCCACTGGATTGTGTGGTCAGTGGTTGGTGTGGTCAGTGGTTTGTGTGGTACATGGTGTGAGTGGTCAGTGGTTTGTGTGGTCCATGGTGTGAGTGGTCAGTTGTTTGTGTGGTCAGTGGTTTGTGTGGTCAGTGGTTTGTGTGGTCCATGGTGTGAGTGGTCAGTGGTTTGTGTGGTACATGGTGTGAGTTGTCAGTGGTTTGTTTGGTACATGGTGTGAGTTGTCAGTGGTTTGTGTGATACATGGTGTGAGTGGTCAGTGGTTTGTGTGATCAGTGGTTTGTGTGATCCATGGTATGAGTTGTCAGTGGTTTGAGTGGCCAGTGGTTTGTGTGGTCCATGGTGTGAGTATGATCATTGTTATGTGTGGTCAGTGGGAGAACAAATATGTTAGAATGGAGATCAGTGGTGTTGGAGATCTTAAAGCAGTGTGATTTTAGAACGGCGGTCAGTTGTATGGAGATTGTTCTGAATGTTAAGTTTTGTTGGTTTGCTCATCCAGTGTTGAAGTTGCCAGTCGTCAATAATTTTTTAAAATAGAATTTGATATTTTTATTATATTTATAATTTTAATTAGATTTCTATTGATGTTGTAGGATGATCAAGCTGTCGTCATTGTCATATTTAAATATAAAAAACTGAAAGAACTATTTTATTATTGATTGATAATAACATCATTAATTTCAAGCTCTATAGCTTTCGTTATGATTTAAATTCTGACTTTCTTGTACCTTCCAATGATTCATACCTGTGATGAGACGCCAGGTTTTATGAAATATTACATTGTTGTTATATTAATCATTCTTCCTCTATTGATTCACTTATTGTGATAATTTATAATTTTTTTTTTAAAGGATGTTCTTAAAGGTTAAGACATAAACTTAGGGCTTAGCCATCTTAAACTTAGGTCTTTACCATGTTAAACTTAGGTCTTTACCATCTTAAACTTAGGTCTTTACCATCTTAAACTTAGTAAACTTAGGTCTTTACCATCTTAAACTTAGGTCTTTACCATCTTAAACTTAGGTCTTTACCATCTTAAACTTAGGTCTTTACCATGTTAAACTTAGGTCTTTACCATCTTAAACTTTGGGCTTTACCATCTTAAACTTAGGTCTTTCCGATATTAAACTTAGGTCTTTACCATCTTAAACTTAGGTCTTTACCATATTAAACTTAGGTCATTACCATCTCAAACTTAGGTCTTTACTACTCTTTACCATTTTAAACTTTGGTCTTTATCATCTTAAACTTAGGTCTTTAAAATCTTAAACTTTGGGCTTTACAAAAATGTTTTGTCTCTTGTGTTAAACATCAGTTGACAACGGGTAGTGGTTTCCTTTATCCAATTATCACTGCATCTATCTTTTGTCTATGCCAGTTAGTTCTGGTATTGTAGTATTGTTGTATTGCAATATTTTAAAATTCTTTTATTGATGAAAATGCAATAAGTTGCTGTATAGTTTAGTTCATGAACATTTATTTTGATTTTAGGAGCGAAGAAAACTTTGGGAAGATGAGTTTGAGCGAATGCGCCAGGAGTTTTTCACATTGAAACCTACAGGAAAATCCCCACAGGCCTTGACCTCAATGAACCTTGACACTGGGATGAAGAGCATGTTTGAGACAGACGCTGATGGTGTCCAGCGGTTCAAGGTCAGGTTTGATGTCACAGAGTTCCAGCCAGAAGAGATACAAGTAGGTTGCAGATGAGTTATTGTTTTGCCTTATCTATTCAGATAATCCATCTATACAGAAGATTATTGCGTCCACACACTATGCTGGCATGGGACCTATATAGTGTTCACAAGCCACGGCTATGAGGATTCCACTCTATTCTCAGTCACCTTTGATTCCTAACTAGTGTCAGGTATGCATTCAGCGCTGGGTAGACACAGGGACATTCTTTGGCCTGGGAACAAATCCCTGCCTTCATGAAGATTCGAATCTGTGACCATCAGTTTGCCAGCCTAGTGCAAATGCCACTCGACCACAATGCCAAGTTCTTTCAAATAGCCATAGATTACAAGTTATAAACACACTAAGAGTTTCTAGTGGGCAGTTAGTAAAATTACTGACCAAACATGTGCAATCATTTGATAGTAAGGCTTTTGTGCTCTGTTGGGCAAGAACTTTAGCTAATATCCTAAGAAAAGTGAAGATTTGATAAAATTGGGGAGAAAATGAAATTGTTTGGCAGAAAGAATTTTCTTATTAGGCTAAAATCAGTCATTTTTGTCATAAACTGAATCAGCATTTTTTGTGGAGGTTGCAATATTTAACGATTCTACCAAGAGAACATTCATTTTCTGTCATAATTTGGATTTTGTATGAAAATCTCATATAGCTTATTATCACTGAACGTTCATTGTCCAACCATTACAAGTTAGTATTCCACTCTCAATTCAAACTTGGCACTACTGTCTTAAAAAATCATGTTGAAGTTTTATATTATTTAAAGCTCTTATTTTCCTTCTGTCAAGCCTATTGTGCATTTTTTAAATTTTTATTTTATTTCTACTTCTGCTTCAAAGGTCAAAGTCCAAGAAAATAAATTAATTGTGAATGCCAAACATGAGGAGAAATCAGCCCAGACTTCTGTCAGTAGAGAATACAGTCGCCAAGTAAGTTTAATTAACTTTTAGTGCTTTAATGATAATAATAATAACAATAATAATTGGATAATTTATATAGCCCAGTACCCCAACAAGCAACTGGGCTCACAGCGCTTCACATGAAATTATTAACACACATAGTCATAGATATCAATTCATTCAATGTAAAACATTCATATTCTAAATACTATGTTGATCTTTGATAGACATTTTTTTTAATGTTGTGAAATTAATTTTGGTGAAGAAAGGCGTTGATAAGTCCTGAGTGGAAGGAGGTCGTGAGGCAGGGCCAAGCCCTACATGGGCTGTAGTGCCACAGGGATGGATGATTAATTATTTTTGAAAGTGAAGTTTGAAGAGATGTGTTTTTAGTGCTGTTTTAAAGGGCTTACTTAGTGGTTGGACAACTGCGACTTTGAAATGCTTTATTAGAAAGCTGGTTCAAAAAATATATTTAAAATCCCTTTTTATCCCTGTGTCTAACCTTTCCTAAAAGCATAACTAGGGTTACTTTGTGTGGGTAATAATATTCTGAGAGATGAGTCCTTGAAATTTACTGATCCATTAAAATAGACATCTGTTATTGATAAATAAATCCTGAACTAACCAGCTATTATTTCTTTTATAATGGAGCATTCATTAGTGTTCAGCATACGCTTAAAGTCTTTGAGCATGAGAAAGTTTAAGGTTCCATGCCATAAACTTGTTTGAATATTTATTATCCATAGTAAACATGAAATAAATTAAATCAGATGATTAAAAGCCTATCAACTGTCAAGTAACGTTAAGCAAGGATATTAAAATCTCAACAAAACTTCACACAATCATTATGCCCCTTGAACCACTCTGAGTTTTAGATACAAAAAAACTCCTAAATTCCTATCTAGTTAAATGACTAATTGTTTTGTTTTCCTGTATGTAATTATATTTATTGATGCTGTCTTTTAAAGACTGAGCCATTATATGTTAATTTGTTATAGCTTCAATCATGCCTTTTAGATAATAAAATATTAGTGATGTAATAAATGTTTTTCCTATTTAACTAAACCCTTTGTAATTAAATTTTTTACTCCTCCTAGTAAGTCCATGTATTAGGCTGTTTTATTTTTTTGAAGATAACAGGAGGTGAATATCTTAATTTTCTGAAACATATTTATACCTGAAAAACTTGAGGAACACTGATTCTAACTGTTTGCTTTAACTGCACAGGTTGACATTCCCAGTAGTGTAGATCAAGAAAAGATGCAGTGTGTGTTAAGCAAGGACGGGATCCTCAGTGTGGATGCCCCCCTCACCCAACCCTCCCTCACTGGCAGTGATGCTATTTTCCCTATTAAAAGTGCATCCCCCTTGAAATCACTGGATGTCGCCACACCTGTGAAGAATCCAATTATCACAGAGGCAGATGGCTCAAGGAAGCTTAGGTTACAGGTGGGCGAAAGGTGTTGTTTTTTATAATTACTTTCTGGATCATGTATTTACTTTGTACTTTGTAGGTATTAAGGCCAAGATTTATGACTCATGGATAATGATCCCATTTATTGTTCTGAGATAGAGGTATGGATTAAAATTTTTGGGCGACTATAATATAAAATTCTCAGCTTTGGACATATTTTAATATGTGATTAAACATTTAAATACCATTGTTACATGGCATTTGCTTTGTTTTGCTTCTAATTTTTGTTGTTATCCCAGTATTCTCAAACTTATAGTTTTCAGTGGTTTACTTGGTGCCTTCAAATGATCAAAATATGAGATATGATATTGATTACTTTTAGCATATTTGTTTGTTGTTGTAGTAGGCAATGTCCTGACTTTAAACTGGTTCAAAGTTATGCCCCTTCACAAGCTTAGTTTAGGAAGTGAGTTCAAGATTTTTTTAAATTTTTAATATATTAATTTTTTTATTGATATTTGTAAGTTGTTAAACAGTGTTATCAACATAAATATTTGTAAGTTGTTAAACAGTGTTATCAACATAAATATTTGTAAGTTGTTAAACAGTATTATCAACATAAATATTTGTAAGTTGTTAAACAGTGTTATCAACATAAATATTTGTAAGTTGTTAAACAGTGTTACCAACATAAATATTTGTTGGTTGTGAAACAGTGTTATCAACATAAATATTTGTTAGTTGTTAAACAGTGTTATCAACATAAAGAAGTCAGAGAGAGGAGGAAGACTTAATGACACCTTGAAGATAAAATACGTGAAGAAATATTTATGACAAAATATTGTATTCAAATGAGCAGGACATGTGTCGGTATGGGTGATGTTGTAAAGGTGACCTAGATTTATTGTGTTAAAATGTGCAGACCTGGGGCTCTGTGATAGAGCTTCATCGGTATCACCAGGAGATAATGAGCCCACAAACTTTGAGCCAATTGGCAGAGTGCAATGGATTCGTCAGAGTAGTAATGTTGGAGGCATATTGTGTAACATGGAAGACATTCGTTATGGTCTGGCATTGAAAGTCAGCCTGCTTATGATAATCTTTAGTTATAATTAGTAATGGTCAATTGAAACAATATGTTTTTTATCCTATCAGGTGGACATTGGTGAATTCAAACCTGAGGATGTAGTGGTGAAAACCATGGACAGAAAGTTGATTGTCCATGCGGAACATGAAGAGAAGACGTCCGGACGAACTTTGCATAAAGAATTTAATAAAGAATATGACTTGCCTGGTGAGAAAAGTTTCATTTCCAAAATTTTCTGTCTTAATCAAATATCATGTCTTAATCAAATTACAATATCAAAGAGTGGACCGGCCTGTCATTTAGCGACTCCCAGAAGGCAGCTCAGAACCATGACAATTTGAAAATCTGTAGCATCAACTTCCTCAGCTCAATGCAATCCTTGATAATTTCACTAACTGTAATGCTTATTTAAATGACTGATTATCATAAACTTTCCTGTGATAAGTTGTTTTTTTTTATTATTCAAACCTCAAAAAAATACCAATTCCGTAATATTCCTTATAAATAATTATCCCCATTTTTATCTACAGAGTCGGTTGATCCTTCCACCATACAGGCTTACATTGCAGATGACAAACAACTGACCATAGAGGCCCCCTTAAAGCCAGTGCAGAGAAAAGTCTACTCTGTGACTCAGAGTCAGGATGTTAGGAAAGTAGTTGTGACCAAGGAGTCATCAGTAACTATAACAGACGGGCAAAACAGGCCAGTTGTCACAATCAGTGTTCACAGAAAATAATGAACAATGCAATGAGTATTTTACTCATATACTGAAAAACACAGTGATCTTATATTAAACTTCCAGAGCCTCAGATTCAAACAATTTTTTAGATCAATGTATTTTAAAAATTGATGTACTTAATAACTTTAATTAGTTGTTGAAATGACCTTAGAAATCATCCTTGTTTTTAGTTTGTCAAAGGAGAAAAGTAGATAACTATACGGCATTATATTTTATGTTTGATCTGGTATTGAGTTCTATGTGCGGTATTTTCTTTCAAATTCTTATAATTAGCATAGAATTTATTTATTTATTAAGTGTAGGGAAATAGAATACCAACTGCGTTATATAGCCTGAATAATTAATATGTTGATTAAGCTCTGCACAGCATGAAAAATGAGGACATGAAAAACATGATAAATTAATTTTTTTTTAATTTTTAAATTTTAATGGCTTTTGGAATTGCCTTCTTATTTTCGTTAAGAGAATTTTAAAAGAAAATATATATATATATATTGGTTTTCTCCATGCTGATTTAAGATGGAATCCAGATATGTCTTGCCATAGACCTTTTAAAGTCATATTCACTTTTTACTAGCTTAAAAATATGTTAAGACAAAATTCTCTTTGTTTGTTTGTTACCAGTAGTGTAGAAAAGTATTCCTGAAAATGGATTATTCTTTTATGAATTCTTTGTTTTGTTTTTTACTGGTCACTTTTTACAAATAATAATGAAGGAAAATTGTTTTAAGACTTAAACTGTGGCAATATAAGTTTCTGAAAATTACCACAAAAATTATTATATTGATGGCAAATATTTTAATGTTCAATAGCTGTTTTTTTAATGACGATTCATTCCTGAATATCTTAGAGAAAATAAAATATGGCATAAAATTAATGTTTTACTAATCGTTTAAATGATCATGATTAATTTAATCTAAAAAGTCTAAATTGATAATATTTGAAAACATATACAGATAATTACTATTTATGAAAAACTTTAATGTGAGAAAATAATAGACAATTTAGCAAAAACATTTCATACAAAATTTTGTAAAGCAAAGTTCATAGTATTCTGCATTTCTCCAAACAACTATTGCACTGGTATGTGGTCACTGTGCACACATGAGATATTAATTGTTTTTAGTCTTTTAAAATTATTTTAAGCATTTAACAGATCTCAAAGTGAAATTTCCTTCAAGTAAAAAAAAAAAAGTTAAACCACCTCAATCTAGTGATTTCTTATCTTCCTTTATCACTACACTGTTTTTTTCTTTTTGTCTGGAAGCAGGGCTATAAATAGATACTGCTTACCTGTTAAGATTTCATTTTATATATTTTCTTGCTTAGTGTTCTTTGGCAATGCATTTCTTACCTGTTAGTAATAAATTCATTGAATTAATTGTAAATTAATCACTCGCAAGTTAGAATTGGTTGTATAATTTCAACAAATTTAATGTGGTTCTGCCCATTATATATGTATATATATATACACATATATAGATGGAGCAAAAAAAAAGTATAACTATAACATCAAAATATTTTCTCATGATGTTTTAAATTATTTTTTTTCTAAGCAGCAGATTGAACAAAAAAACTTTGAATTTTTTTTATACTAGTCTCCAGGTTCATGATAAAATAAAAATGATTGAGTTAGTGGTAGAATTTTTTTGGTGCAATTCTTTTGACAAAGTTTTTATGTACAAGTACATATTCATGTACATATATTTATTTAAAAACTAAAATATTTATTTCTCCGCCTCGGCGAAATATGTGATTTATTTATTTATTAAGGGAATAATTATTACCAATAAGACCATATCAGTTGAATATTTAATTATTATATACCGTTTCTTTTGAAAGAACTCAAAATTAATAAAGGCTTTGGCTTTATTCATCAAGTCTAGGTCATGTGCCACTTTGTTGTTTGTTTTATCAAAAATTAACCGTCTTAAAATTGATGTTGTGGACAGTACATATTACATATAATTTTTCATATTTTGATTACCTGAAGGTGAATGATAAAATTTGAAATTGTTCTCGCCTAAATTGTTCTAGATTATAGATTGAATTTGTGCATTTTAATACAGATATTTAACCATTTGTTACAAAATTAAGGAATAATTGACATGTTTATTAATTTTGTTTATTCATACTTATTGTAGCTGATTAGCGGGAAAGAATTGTTTGTTGTTTTTAAAAGAGTTTTAAAATATTTAGAAAAAAATGACCTGTATTTGAAGATGAATAATGTGTGCATTAAAAAAAATTTAAGTCCCTTTTTGAGACCATAATGGCCTATAAAGGGGGGGGGGGGTTGCAAGTGAAGTAGCGTTCACAAGTTTTATTGAGCAACCGCTTACGAACAATGTATGTGCACATGTATTTTACAAAGCAAAGTTAGAAAGATAAAGGGTAGGGAGATTTTTAACAATAAAAATAGTTTCATTTCGATTTGTTTTTATCATGTAAGATTGTGTTTTTCAATTTGTAAACTTACTTTACTTAAACAATGAACTTACTTAAAATCAAGTTCAAAAATTCTTTGATCTGTGATGCGATTGAATGTCATTACAATTAATGTCTGTTGATGTCATGTTGTTAGTTTTGTTTAAATGAACAGAACTAGGGAAATTTAAGCATTTAAATTTAACTAATGGTAAGTAAATTGGGGAAGCTACTTCAATATTTCAACAATTTCTTTTTTTCTAATTTCTTGCATTTTTTTTCTTGCAATGCCTCATTTGATGTTAAATAACATAAGTGAATGTTGCTCGTTAAACTGATATTATTGATAATATTTCTTGCATGGCCACATTTTATAACATATACATTTTAGCCAATCCACACAAACTATTTTGATAATTATTTTTTTATGAACTAAAAGCTTAAGATTCAATAAATTCAAGAGATGAGAACTTTAAATTTAAATGAAATTAAGGTTTTACCACAATAATAATTATACAGCCAGTATTAATACAGTATTATTAGATTCAATTATTTGCAATGGCACAGAGCAATTTGCTCTTATTTGGTAGGTACTTGGTTGTTCTGGCACACCTAACATTGCTGAAAATTAAATAAAATCAAAGCAGAAATTAGTTTTTAATAATACTTTTAAAATCCACAGTTTTTCAATATGTGTGGAAATATATTGTGTCCTGCCACAAAGTTATATTGACTTTAAATGTTATCCCTAGTCACGGAACATGTAATGTTTGTGTTATGTGTTAGATTTTAATACATATTTAAATGTGGTAATTCATTGTTCATTTAATGTGAATATTGCTGCATTTAATGTACAAATTTATTGCTACTGTGTATGAGTTGTATGTGGTGGTCTTAAAAATAATTGTGTCAAATTCTTGCAACAATGTCAACAACTTGCAAATAAAATTTATAATATCCCTCAGGATGTGTCTTGTTTTTTCATTTTGCAAATGTCTATTTTGTAGTATATATTAGTAAATATTTTGTGGCTTTTAACTTAATACATTAATATTTTTGCCTCAAAATCTATTTTGATTTGAATTTAATTTTTTAATTATTATATTTAATACTCTTAATTTATTTATGATTTTTTTTTAAACTTCTGATTTAACCTCAATATTTTTTTTTTACAAATTAAATAGCCATGAAATTCTAATACCTCTGCCATAAGACAGCTGATTAAGAGCAGATTCCAATTAAAATAATTTTGGTGCAGGAATTTTAAAAATCAAATGTAAATTTAAGCTAAATAAAATTCAAATTAAATGAAAACCTAAATATTTAAGAAAAAATCAGAGAGCATTATGAAAATATAATGAATAAGTAAGAAACAAAGGAATTTGAATATTTTTTTTCTTTATTATTTTCTTGGCCTATCTTATACAGTTTCATGTCCCTTAGTCCCTTAGGATTTGTTTGGTTTTTTGTTCTTTAAACTTTAAGTTCAGCTTCAACAACATGAATGATGTAAAGTGTTCACTGTCAACAAAATAATACCAGGAAGAAATTGAAATTGCACAAAGTAAAGCTAATAACCAGTTAAGCCTCAGTATTGATTTATATGAAAAGTATTGTTATAGAAATAATAATACACATGTGCATAGGTGTCAATGTATTGCAGTAAAATTCAATTCTTCAAAATAGTTGTCCTTTCTTTTACTGGAACTGACCATCTAGTCTACTTTACAGACAGCTATTGTCAAGGCTGCACTGATCTTTGGACTACAGCCCTCTACAAACAGATTTTCTGTATGCCTGGCTCAGTGATGTCCTTCTCCTTTAAACACTGACCACAGGTCAAGGAGCACAGATGTGACAGTTCCATCTACTTCATTGTGCCAGCTGAAAAGGAGCAAGCTGTCACAGAGCAGGATGTGAAGTTTGAAATTATAAAGGAATTCTGGACTTGTAGAACAAATCTTTCTTAGAATCACGAGTAACTTTGTACTTGGTTTCAACAATAGGGTAGTAGTGTTTCTCTTCTTGCTCTGGTTCTTTCATTTCTTTCTTATTGGGCCCTATGACCAGAAAAACAAAAAAGGGCATTAAAAACTTGATTATCAAAAATTGATTAGCATCTTGAAAGTCAACCAAGACAACAACAAAAAACAAACAAACAAACAAAATACAAGCAATTTTCAAATGGCAAGCCAGAATTTAGAAATCATGAAATCAGGCTGAAAACAATTATTCTAATAATACAAAGAATTTAAAAGTTCAGCCACAAAAAAGTACATTTTAAATGTCAAATAAATTTTTTTTTAAACTTTTGGAATTCTTTTTTGGAAAATTTAAAACTATTTATAGTATTATATGTGCCATATAAAATTAAAAATTAAGTCTCAGGTGTGTTCCCACAATAAATTTAATTGCTGTACCTATGAAATTTTGAGTAAAAAAGAAAACTGATTGCATTACGTTTCTTATACACTAAAGTGTATTACTGAAAGCAAAATATGAACTTACATTCTTTTAAATAGCCCCAAGGATCTGGTAGTAAACGGCGTGGCTCTGGAACTAAATCAGGTCAAACATAATTGATTTATGATTATGGAATGATTGAAATAAGTCAATATTGAAAAGAATTTATCAATAAATTACTTACTTTAGTGATTAACATACAGAATATTTCTGCCTAAATTATTGATTTTTTTCTTCCTATAAATTGCATATTGAAAGTGCAAAGTTTTTAAACTTGTTTTGAAAATTGCTGCTGACCCCCCTGCTGAGAAACAAGAATGCCGGCTTCCACATCAACACATCCTGTATGGACCAGACCGCAACACTGGGTGTTATCTTAGAACAGACACCAGTGGATCTCACCTTTATGTGTCAACTTTGTGGACAACGAAAAAGAATTTTATGTGGATTAGGCAAAACCTTTGAAGACTGTTAAGAAACAAAGGGGTGTTGCAGAAGATCACAGATATAATCAGGAACACTAACAAAGGGATGAACTGTATTAATCTTCTGTATAGGAGGAGCAGCTTTAATAGATAACTGCCACGTTGTCGGTGGCCAACAGTTGACTAATGCCTTCCTGGTGCAGATAAGTGTCAGGCCGGATGTTTGCTTTCAACTTTCCCTTTAGCCATTGAATTGAACTTGAACTGTCCCTTAACCCGTCGTTGGGTCATTGGGACACCATTTTGAACTGCACACTATCTCATGCCATGCGTCACGGTTCTGAGCTGCCTTCTGGGAGTCGCGAAAAGACAGGCCGGGCCCCTCTTTGATATCATCCTCCCATCTCTACCTTGGTCTGCCTGTTTTTCTTCTTCCCTGGACCGTGCCTTGCAATATCGTCTTTGAGAGACCTCCAGATCTTGCTACGTGTCCGTACCATCGTAATTTCCTCTTTCTAATTGAGGTGAGAAGGTCCTCGTAAGGGCCAATGACAGCACTTATTTTATCGCTGACTGCTACGTTTGTGATGTGCGCTGTGTAGGAGATGTTTAGTACCTTTCAAAAACATCTCATCTCTAGCGCATTAATTCTTCTTTGAAGGTCTGCAGTGAGCGTCCAAGCCTCAGAACCATTCAAGAAGACCTACATCTCCAGAGAGAGCATTAGTCGAATCTTTGATCTCAGGGAGAGTTCCTTGCTTTGCCAGATGTGTTTAAGTTTGCTTATTGCTGTAGTTATTTGGGCGATTCGGGCACAATTTCTGGTTTTGAGCCTTCATCAGATATTATAGCCCCTAGATATTTAAAGGTAGGGAACTCCTCGAGTTTTTGCCAGTTTATCCGAATTTCACTTGTGAATTAACTCTTTGCGATTGACTATAGAGTGAAAAACACCAGAAGAGGAATGGTGTCAACTGAATCTTTTGGCACCAGCATTAAACTTGACTTATCTGATG
Organism: Radix auricularia; assembly: GCA_002072015.1. Taxonomy (NCBI): domain Eukaryota; kingdom Metazoa; phylum Mollusca; class Gastropoda; family Lymnaeidae; genus Radix; species Radix auricularia. The sequence goes on along the minus strand of MUZC01004754.1, from coordinate 234,793 downwards.
ATCTTACCCTTCTTTCCCATTCCCAACAACAGATGCAAGAGAAAAACAGCATTGTTGAGGTCACGTCTGCAAGTATGGGCCTTAGCTTACTCAAAGGAAGGAGCAGGTTCAATGCCACCAGTTCATCACCAATAATGCTAAAAGTTAAAAGAAAAACCACTTGAGGAGGTAGAAAGCTATGTCCATCTTAGCTGCATTGTAGATAAGCAAGGCAGACCTTATGCCATTGTAGACAAGCAAGGTAGACCTTATGCCATTGTAGACAAGCAAGGTAGACCTTATGACATTGTAGACAAGCAAGGCAGACCTTATGACATTGTAGACAAGCAAGGTAGACCTTATGCCATTGTAGACAAGCAAGGTAGACCTTATGCCATTGTAGACAAGCAAGGTAGACCTTATGACATTGTAGACAAGCAAGGCAGACCTTATGACATTGTCAGATCAAGAGGTGGGAAGGTAAGGCCAGAATTCTAACAACTCAATAATGTTTGGATCTCCAGAAACCTTAGCAACAATTTACAGATAAGGCCCTTCATCAACACCATGGTGAGGCCTGGGTTCCTTCAAGGAACAGCTACATCAGTTGGTACTCCCGGGGATGAGAAGACAAAGAATACACCATGTGATGTATTGTGTTTAGTTTTGCTAATTCTTTAAACGTTTCTATTCCCAGCAAATATACCATAGTTAGTTTATAGATATGTACATATTGCCCTGTGTTAAAAAAGTCTTACAAGTACACTTTGAAATAGTGATCCTGATACATAAACTAAATGAAAAATTTGTAAAATAAATAGAACTAATAAATAGGTCCTTAAAATTCTGCCACTGACAATAACATACAGTAGTTTCTCATTTCTATTACTCTTTTCACCACACTGATTTTTTGTTTTGCATAATTTGCTTTATAACAAACAAATAATATTTTACTGGTCAGCTCATTCTCTCATACATATGAATATGATGTACTTGGCGCTCAGTGCAACTCTCCTCTTTACCCCATTCTGTGACCCAGACCAATTTTACAATCAAGGTAAAGTAAGGCATATCGTAAGAAACAGCTGTTAAAATCTATGATACAATAGTGTGCTATGGCGTCATAAATATATAAATTATGTTGGGAGAGTCCTTCAAATTTAGAGGGTTGGTGGGTCTACAGCTCCTGGACACCTAGACATATGGTGGGTCCAAATTTGGCATGCTGAAGGGAGAAAACATTCAAAAATGTCATTATCCTGTTCAGGTGCCATATGGATGGAGCATCTTCAGCTCCAATAACATATTTATTTATTATCAATATTGTAAGTGCTAGTACATAACTTTTATTTGTAATATTATGTATGCCCTTTTGTAAATATTTTTTTTAAAGTTGGATATACGTGTATGTGGAAAATAAGAATTTTATTTTTGAGTGGTTGTCTCGCCTTATGAATCGTTATCATTTAGTTACTGGTAATAATGGTATAATAATTTCAACAAGCAAATATTTAAGGAGGGATTTGCACAATTTATACCTGGTTTAGGCTTCACCTCTGTGCAATATACTTTCTCCTGGAATAAATTAAGACATTTTCATGACAAAGTTAAATCCAAATGCTGTTAACATAAAGTCAACAGGAATTTACTTATTTGTAAATGTATTTAAAATTTCATAAATTTAATTAAATATTTTTTTAGATTGATTCCGCTCTTAAAGTGGCTATTTATTTTTTAAATCATTTTAGTAGTAGGGCAATCTGGAATCGTAAGTTATAAGACTAATAATTACTAATAAGGAATTATTAAAGATATTAAAATAAAGACCTATGATTGAATATTCTTTATTCACTAAAATGATAATTTTTTTTTATTTTAAAGTTTTATTAGCAGATGTTTTAAATGTATCTATTATAAGCTAATTTCTTCAGGTGTGGCTGAAATTTTTAGAGACAATGAGAGCTCAGATTATTGGAGTTGGAGCCTTATTAGTTGCTTTTTCAATTGGCAATGATATCAAAAGTGAACACCAAAAAACAATACGAACAGAAGCAGAAAAAAAAATGAGTAACAATCTAAAATTTAAATTTTAATTATAATCATAATTTACAAGTGGTCAAACGTCTTACATTCCAAAAATAAATATGTACACATGACATTTTCAGTCTCTCTAAATTTTGTAACAAACTATTAATATTAACATTGCTTTGAATTTATAAATGTAAATATAAATGTTATGTACATACGCAATGCCTCCAATATAATAAAGAATGTTAAGCAAAATACTCCATTAAAAAATATTACTGATATTAGAATGCAATTATAATTATTTAACAAACTCATCTAAAAACTACCTTGATAAATAACTAAATCCATGATCTCTTTAAAAATTAACAAGCTGTACATTTCCTTACTTTTCCCAATTGTTTCCTAATAGTATTCCTAACCAATGATGTGGTTCATTTAGCACTTATTCTCTAATTACCCCATTTAAGCTTATTACTGGGCACATCACCACAGCTGTTATAATTGTAGTTGTAGGCAATATTTTTTCAACTAAGATATCTAGGTTTTAGTTAAAAACATTCTGCAGTGGATTGGTTAGCCTCTTATGATATCTGTGAAGAATATTTAAATATAACACTGCTCTATAAGTAACAAACAGAAAATCAAAGAACTGTAAATCCTCTTTAAAAATTCACAACTGTTGAATAAAGAAAACTATGCCTTATTGGAAGCAGGCTGTGGGTTTCGATAAGAGTGCATGTCATTTTCAATATCATAAAAGCTATAGGAATTGAAACTGTAGAAGGTCTCTCCGGCTTTGTACGTGTCCCCCTGTACAACTTCCTGTGACTCTCTCTGGGTTTCTGCTGTCTTAGATTTGCTTACTGCAAATAAAATATAATACATGTAATTAATTTGAGATTTTATTTTTTTTAACAAGAGAACTACTGTAAATACATTGGTGTTCTTAAATTGTTTATTTCTAATGGCGTTAAAATTGTACAAATACATTACGAAATTTTAAAAGACTTGAAATTAAACATTACATTGTATATAAAGGTAATATGTTCAAAAAAAATTTTATTAGTGAAAATATGCAATTCATTTATAAAACCCTAACAAATTGTGAATTTCTATTAAGGTTGTTAAGACCGCTCGTTTTTGAGGACCGGCTAACCATTCAAAAAAAGACCGGTTAACCGCTCGTCCTTATATCCCTAATGTTTTGAGAACTAACAAGAGAATGTTGTCGCCTCGCATCGTCTGATGGCATCAAAGCCCGCTTCCCCCCGCTCGCGTTCAGCTCTTTCCGCATTGCCCTCAATTCATAGCATTTTTTTTTAATCCAAAAAATTAACTAAACAGTGATGGTTAATTGTCTTTTTTATATTTTATTTTGAGGACTCGTAGTTCACCGGTCTAAATAAGAGGACAGGTTCAATCGTTCGTTAAAATTAGCGAAGTATTTTTCATTAGTTTCAAAAACCAACGCCTCGCCCCGTCCGTTTTGACGTCATGTTTACCTCTCGTGTGTGTGATGCCGGTCAACTCGCGTATTAAAATTAATAATATAATAAAATTATAAAGCTACGGAGTAAACAATGATGATAAAATGGAATTTATTTTTTTAAAAAAACATTATTTTTCAATCGTCAACTCGCCAGAATAATTGAATTTTGCGATTCACACGTTCACCCTCCCCGTTTTTTTCTGTTCAAATAGGGTTTGAGCTACACTCGCCGTACTGTTAATGTGGTAAACAAATGCCTTTGATAGGCAGGAAAACTGTCACTAAAAGACCGAACTCGAATTTGTGGGCCGATTAATCGCCCGGTATCTTTGCTACGTCTTTCAAATACCTCTCGTAATATAGGTACATGTACTTCACTAAGCGGCGTGCGGCAATACGTTTTTTGAATGCCTGAAATGGACTATAAACCGGTGATCAGAAAATGCGGATAGGTCACGGGGTCATATGCTTTTATAGCTTTCTTTGTCTTTATAAGAAACAGACTATAATAAATATAAATAGAAACAGCCTCGGCCTTGACCGTTGTTGACATCAAACACGCACTGTTAGTAACTAGTACTTTTAGTTGTGAACTTCAGTGAAGCAAGGCTATAACGCGTCCTGTACGCACGCTTACAGCTTGGAGACTGAAGGTTTGATTAGTTTGAATGCCAACCTAGGCTACTTGTCAGCTGGATCGTGGTATCGCTTTTACTCACCGTGACAAAGCGAGAGGGAGAGGCGCGTTACGGCTTGTGTTGTTTTTTTTCACTACGTTACCGCTAGTGTTTTTTTCTTTTTTTTTTTTGTTGTTGTTTTCTTTTCGGTTACACGGTCCTGCATAAAGATGACCGATCCTGATCTGAGGACCGGTTAACCGTTAACAAGCTTAATTTCTATAATTCTAAAACACACATTAATGAACTGTAAAATATATCCTTACTTCGTGGAGCAGTCTTTGTTATATTTTCAGGCTTAAGAGGCTGGATTGGATCATTTTTGGAGCTGCTGCTGGCAGATACAGCACAAAGAAAAGATTTTGATTGTGATGATCTTGGGAGGCTCTGAAATAAAAATTCAACAAAATTAGAAACACACATAACCTATAGTTACTATAGACTGCCATCAGACTGAGGGATAATAAAATAATAAGATTGGATCATAATTAGAAGGCATTAGGATTAGTCTAAGGCTAAACTATAGCTCAACTGACATCACCAATAAAACCCAATGCTTAGTGCAAATAGTTTAAAGTTAATTATAGTTTTATTCGTGTAATACAGCTTTGTTGCAATGAATAAATCATTTTTAAAAAGGTTTCTTTTATTTCACAATCCCCATCAACACATTAGTATTGAATGGAATGGTTATTAAATGGCTGATTTATTAATTTAAAAATTATTACTATGATCCTCACAGGTAAATGTCAATCTATTACATACTAATACATTAGTTTAATTATAGGCAATTTGAGGACTTATTTAAGTCTTGATAAAGTGACCTTGTGAAGTTAGTATGAATCATTAGTATTATATTCTGTCTGCCTCCATTTGAGTAACTTGAGATAAGTGGAGGTTTGAGGTTACTCGGTTAGATGTGAGCATGGAGGTGCCTCTTTAAGTTCAACTGACAGTTTTTTTATCAAATTAGTGGAGTTGCTATGGGAACGAAAATGGGACCAAGTTATGCATGCATATTTATGGGCCATTTGGAACACCTATGGAGTAAAAATTACAAAGGTATTTGTCCAGAGTACTACAAGAGATACATTGACGATTGTATTGGAATAACCAAAATGGACATGCAGCAATTGCAAAGTTTTATTGACTTCATTGGTAGCTTCCATCCTTCAATCAAATTCACATCAACTATTCAGAGGTATATCTTTTGGTACCTCATAGATCTATCTATGACTAACAGCTTTCTTTTAATGTTTAATGCCCCAAAGTGTGGTAACGTGCACCTCGTCTGTAATGCCAAAGCGCTGTAATGCGTGCCTTGATAGAACTCTCTTTAGAAACGAATTCACAGAAAGCAAATACTTTCAGTGCATGAAAGATGACGTATTCGACTTCCGGCAATGGCGGACGTTTCCGTTGCTAGTGTTATCGCTTGATTCGCAAAGTTTTTATGTAGTTTTTACGGGGTTTTTTTTTGAAGATGCGATTTTGCTATACTTTATTATAAAAATTATAGTTTTAAACTACAGGTAAAAATAGTTTTAAAGTCAAGACTGTTTTTTGTTAAAGTTAAAGTAAAATAACTATTCTATTTTTAAAAAATGAAGTCAGTATGACAATAATAATATAAATACATTTTACACAATTTTTTAAATTTCATAACCAGTTGATTGAAATACCGGAATTCCATACCGGATTGAGGTGGAAGTTTGGCGGAAACCTTCTGGGGCATTAAACGTTAATGAAAAGTGCTAGGCCAGATGATGCCTCTTTTTCTCCTGCGCAAAATCATCTTGCATTTGGAAGGCAGTTTTGGACCAGCTTTTGTCTGGAGCTACAAAATCCAGGCAACCTGACACACCAAGTATCTCTGCGAGATCCAGCACATACAACTGCCAGCATGTGTTTAGCCCAATGCCAGGGCGCAAACAATAAAAAACATCAGTGCTATCAGTGCTCCATTGATGAATTTGATGGCAATAAAATGGACAGTGGTAGAACCTGGGAGACAACAACTGGCTGTCATCTTTGCCAGGTCCACCTACACAAGGGCTACTGTTTCTCAAAGTTTCATGAGACAATTAAACAATAATAAATGATAGTTCGGAGGTCAACGCTCAAAAACTGTGTAAATATTCAAAAAATAATTTTCCAGGATTTTTATTAAATATAATTATGAATTAAAGTTCATCAATCCATACATTTTTGAAAAGTTCATCCGATTTTCTATTTTTCGGTGCATGTTTTGTTATTTTAAATATATTTTTTTAATTAACATTGGAGAGCAAGTTTTTGAGAGTCCTCTCCCTTTGCTTAGTATTAATGGGGATGTGTTGGTTTTCGTGCTTGGTAGCAAATGAGTTAAACAAGTTTTTATAACCCTTTACCTGTGATCAAATTGAGTTGAAATTTAGCAGTCAGACTGTAGAAGTTTTTTGTTTGTTTTTTTACTATAAATGATTAAATCCTATGTATATTTTGAGACATAACTAAAAATTTAGAATTTTTGGATTGTCGTGTGATGCATATTATAATGAACATTCTTTATGTTTAAATTTTTCTTATTAAAGGCTTTAAAGTCAAAAACTTGCTGCTTGAAAAGTTTGTTTTTTTATTACAATTGAGGTCCTTTACAAATTTCTTTCTTTGTGGTACTTCTTAAAGCACTCCTTGACACAAAGATATTTTTGGACAGACAACCTCACCCCAACATACCTACACACACCTTACTACGGTAGGCGGAATAGGCCCTAAACCTCAACTCGTTTGAGTTTAGGGCCAGTTCTTTGATGACCAAATCAGTGGGGTTGCTTAGGGGACCAAAATGGGACCAAGTTATGCTTGCTAGTTCATGGGCCATTTTGAGCACAGAGTGGAACAAGCATACAATGGTCGCCTCCTCGAATTCTATAAGAGGTAATTAGAGGACGGAATTGGGGTGACTCATATGGAGAGAAGTAAACTGGACAAATTCATCAACTTTGTAGACCCTCTCCACCCCTCCATCAAGTTCACTTATCGAATTTTGGAACTGTGTGTAAACTTCCTGGACATCAATTAACTCTCAAGAAAAACTGCCTCCTCACTTCTGCCTACTTCAAACCAATAGACAGCTACTGTTAAATAATACTCTACCCTTCTTATCATCCCAAAACCTGTAAGGACTCCTTACCCTTTTCTCAACTTCTTCTCCGTAGACTATGTCAATCTCATGAGGTTTTTTGGGAGAAGGCACTGGAAATGATTGAGTTTTTTAGACAAGGGTCTTATCCTGAAGCTATACTAATACTACAATCTGCGCTTCAGCAAGTCAAAAGCTTCACTCGTGCTGATGCCTTTGTACCACCCATCAGCGACAGTAATGAGAGAAGCAAACTGGTTCTCACATAACATCCCCACAACATCAAAGCCAACTAAATCTTTTTGAAAAACCGCACCATCCTTCTCGCAGACTCTGAGACTAGCAACATATTCTCCACCCCACATTGTATTTAGGAGGGACAAAAACCTGCATGACCTACTGGTTCATAGCCACCTTCCTCCTTCACCCAACCATCAGGGAACTAAACGATGCAGCCGTAGTCATTGTAAGACATGACCTTTTGTCACCCAGATGGACCAGATAGTATTCCCTGAGGGAATATTTATGATTAGGGATGGCTTTTTTTTTTTTTTTGGCACAAGCCGCAATGTGGTCTACACCATTGTTTGTAAGCACTGCTCTTTGAAAGGCATTGGTGAGACGGAGAGGTTATTCTCCTGCCATAATGCAGAACATGTATGTGCAATTGCACAAGACAGTGTTCTGTCTACCGACACTTCAATGGACGTGACCATATGGGCGCCAATGACCTGGCTGTCACTGCCATAGTCTCTTGCAGAAACAACCCAGCTGGGTCAGTCTGGAAAATAGACTAATCCAAGAGTTTGGGACTCTTGCACCACATGGGATGAATGGTGTGTTTACCCTGACCACCTAATCGTTTTTCAACACCCACTCTCTCCTTTCCTATATTATAGCCTATATAAGCCCACACTACTCTCTTATTACTATTGCTTTCATTGACTTTTTGGATTCACCGCAGCTAAGTTTTTATTTTTTTATTTCTTTATATTTATTTGTTCATTGAGGAAGATTCTTTGCCAAAACGTTCACTGCTCTGTTCTGTCAGGCTAACCCATACCCTGTTTACATTGTACATGTTTTCCATTTACTGAGTAAGCGTAAGTAATAGTGTAGTACTAGTACCTTATATACTTGTTCTAAAGCCAACTTTTTTTTGGACAAAATCTAGAGGGAAAAGTTGGGGGTTGGCTTATGAGCGGGTCCTATTCATTTGTGATTTCTGCATGTACATTAAAATTCATTTCATTAAATATCAGTGTTGTTATTGTAGACAATCAAGGTCCTTATCTACATTTCTGTTTTAATTTAATACAATAAGAAGCCCTCAGCCTAAACAAGGCAATGCTATAAAAAAAATTACATACATCTCTGTTACGCCAGTAAGTTACTGTTATTGTTATTCAAATCTCTTTGATCTTCAACCTAAACAAAAGTAAACAATCTTAATGACAGAAGAATTAGCTTTAATTTCTTTTTTTTTCTTTTTTTAAATGGATCCTGGATGCCTATTATACGGCAGTAGTAGTAGTAAATTATAAAATTTAGTATTTAGTCTTAGTAACAGTTAACAGAACAGTAACAGTAGGCCTGAGTAGGCAGAGTAAGAGGCAGGGCGGCAGGGGCGATACGATTAACTAAAAACTACACAAATATGAATTTTAAATTTGAAGCTTAGTTAATCAAGAAACATATACATTTTAAATGGTTAGCTATATATCTACATACAGAGGCGCGGTGGCCAAAGCTGGGAGAAACAGCTCTGGTAACGGTTGGAATCAGGCGAGCGGAGAAGGACATTGTAACGGCCGGAGAGACAGCCAAGTTATAGTCAATAACATGACATGTCCTATTTTGACATTGACGTACATGTGTTGATTCGTTTTCTTCTTTTTAATAAAACATACTTTTTTTTTTCTTTTTTTATATAAAAATAATCAAAGAGAAACCCCATGGAAGTTTTTAAAAATTTTATTCCATAAATAAATTACAATAAAATTTTCAATATATATTAAATAAAATAAATATATTATTTTAAGATACAAATTTTAATTATCGAGATTTTCATAAACTATTATTATTATTCAGAAACCACATTTGGAGATCCGTTGATTTCAAAGCGGAAATTTATCATTCCCGGCGTGCAATAGACCTTTCTTACCAGCAAACATGGCTACTGGCGATCATCAGGTACATGTGCTGTTATTTTATTGTGTTTTTTAACACTTATACCTAATTAAGTGAATTATTTTCATGAAAATTGTATTTTATCATTGTGCCACCATGTAATATTATAAAAATTAAAAACCTAACACACTACGCTAAAAGAAACTGCAATGCAATTTCCCTCATAAGATTTGTATCCCATTTCCGATAATGAACTTCTTTTTTTTTTTTATTTATCTAAAATGACACTGTAAAAGTAATGTACAAAGTTGAATTTTATTTAAACTGTCCATACATTTCTATTAAAACCATAAGTTCGATTTAAATGTTGAAGCATAGCAGTAATTTATAAATATTTAAGGAAGCATGACATGAACGAAAATGATAAACAATTTTTAAAAAAAACCATGCCTCCATACTCCATGCCATTGTCACGTTGTGGCAATAAAACCACCAGAGGATTTTTATAAAATTATAAAGGGATGGCAGTGAATCGTTGTGAATTTTGTTGTAAAAAATTGAAACTGATTTTGTTCTCCCTACTTAAACATTTTAGTGTCACAAATAGTGTAAAATTTGACATTGTATTCATTCAAAATTGTAATTGTAATTAGTACCAAAGCGGTAAAGATGTTAATAAGAAAAATATCTTCACTCACATGCCAAAGAAAAAGAACTTTTTATAGTAATGATAGCAAAGCAAAAGTTTTTTTGTTTTTTTTAAAATAATAAACCAGTATTCAGTATATTAATAAAGTGTATTTATTTTATGTGAATATTTAGCCCAATTGTCAATTGGGACGCAATTAAATTAAAAGATTTTGGTGTATTTACTGCATTTAAATAGGTACTTTGACAGAAAATTTAAATGTAGTCCAATAGGCTTAAATAATATATCATTTTAAAGGGCTTGCTAAGACCTTTTCAAAAACACTTGTTTTGTCTTTCTATCTTTTATAGAAGTGGAGTTATGAATTTTTTTGTCAATTTTTTTGGCCCCTTATATAACCTATATAATTTATTAAAAAACTTGTGACCCCAATTTCAAAATTCTGTACTATTTCCCTCATAACTTTTTTAATATTAGAGATATGGTTATCAAATTTTCAGGAGACATTCACAATCCAATTTACAAAACAATGAACAAGGAATGTTTAAATTATATCAAGATTTTGAATTTTGTAAAAATATATTTGGAGGCTTGTTGAAGAAAATCAAGGGCGAAAATTGTTTTTTTATATATATAAATTCAAATCAGTACAAACAGTTGCATGCCTAATGCATTATTAATTAGTTATATTGTAAATTTAATTCAATAACTATAATTAAATGTTTGAATGGTAAGTATTTGATTCTTAAAAATAAAACTGAATGCAAGTTACAATAAATTATTTTTGGAAATACCCCACCCCCCTCAATTCCTGAAATTTCAAATTAAAATCAAATTCTATTATTATTTGAAGATTTAAGTATCTCATCAAATTATAATAAGAATAAGAACATATTTACTGTCAATTTCTGAGTAAATAACTTGTATTATTTATTATATGCGCATTTACTTAAATGTCATTCATAACATGT
>MUZC01004754.1:175344-209567 GCA_002072015.1 Radix auricularia | reverse complement strand
ATCGTTCTCATGTCCGGTGAGACCCATGTAGCTTTATGTATTCTCTTGTGCTGGAAAATACTCCCTCCTATTACTAGGTCTGCTGTGGCACATAGGTCTGCAAACCTCTCACCGTTGTCGTTCATCTCGCCTATCCCTTGTTGTCCCATAACCTCTTCATACCCTGTGTTGTTATTGCCGATCTTTGCATTGAAGTCTCCCATGAGGATGACGATGTTCCTCCGTGGGCGACCCTGGACTATGGTTATCACTCTATTGTAGAATTCTTCTTTGTCTCTTTCGTCGCTTTCGTTAGTTGGTGCATAGCATTGGATGACATCTAGGTTGATGCTACGCTTCTTTGTCCGAAAGGTTGCTAAAAGAATTCTAGGTCCATGGGCCTCCCATCCAATGAGTGCTCCTTGTGCTGCCCTTGATAGCATCATGGCAACACCCAGGGTATGGGGGGCATCCTCTTCTTCGTGTCCCGAATATATCACCATCTCTCCCGAGATTAATCTCTTCTGCCCCAGTCCAGTCCATCTTACTTCACTAATTCCTAGAATGGTGAGCTTATAGTTCTTCATCTCTGCGGCTATCTGTGCAGCCTTTCCCGCTTCATACATCGTGCGGACATTCCACGCTCCGATGGTGGTGGTGTTCCTGGTAGAGATGATGGTTGTCGGTCTAACAGCTTCCAGATTTTGGCTTTCACTATTAGGCGTCATATTTCCCTCCTCAGAGAATCCATCTTCTCCCAGGACTGAAATGGCTTTTGTTGCTCTTTTCGGTGTTTTTGTAACTTTGATTTTTTTACACGGCAGGGTTGTTGGCCTTGCGCGCAACCACTTGGGGGCTTGCCCCTCACAGCTCAATGGGTAGCTGCCTTTGTTCGGGTTGGGTCCCTAGCCTTTGTGGATCCCTCCACTTCCTACAAGGCAGTAGGGCTGATTTTGGTCCACCCCGGGTATTTTATTTCCCCGGTACCCTCCATATCTGGTGGGCTTTCCCCTATCCGCCGGCTGGGGAGGCGCTCGATAGAAGATCAGCAACTCCCACGAGTATAAACGTTTTAAGTTTGATATAATAGGCCTAATTGTTTTATTTTGTTTTTTGATCTAACGCCCCTGTCCATTCAAGATTTAACGTTAAATGTGCCCATTTAAAATGTTCAAAGTAGGTCCTATACATTAACTTTATTGAATGCAATTCTAGACATCGCAATTCGACTTATTCGAGTAAGAACAAAACAACTTTTCTTAGCTCAGTTTTTAAGGCATTAATTTTAAATGTCACAGAAAGGATACTTGATACAGTCAAGTCATGAGGATTAAGATTAATGTCACTCGTGTCAATATAATTCAAAGTAGGGTGGATTTATGTATCTTCGTATAGTACGTAGGTAAGAAATCTCCACAACTGTCAAATTTAAAAAATGTATTTTTTATAAGGAACCGGTTCAATAATGAGCATATCTTCCAAGCGTACACGTAAACATGACGTATTTTTAATATATCTAGTGGATTGTAGTGGATTTTATATGTCCCAAAATGAGTATTAACGTACGGATGCGAAAGCTGGAAATCCACTAAATATATAGAAAAAAAAAAGTAGCTTTCGAAAACAAATGCCTCCGAAAAATTTTTAATATAAAATGGAGTGATTTCAAATCAAATGAAACAATAAGAAAAGAAACCAACCAAGAAAATGTGTCAAATTTTATAAGGAGAAGACGATGGAATTACATTGGTCATGTTCTTCGAATGGACGAGAGAAGACTCCCACGTCAGGCCCTCATGTGGACACCAACAGGCAAAAGAAAACAAGGAAGGCCAAAAGAAACCCTGCGTAGAACAAACATAAGAGAAAGCTCAACCATGGGTCTAAGAAATAACCAGGACTTATTACAATTAGCAACGGATCGTCGCAAATGGAAATCCATGACCTCTGCCCTATGTGCCGTCTTCGGCCCGAGAGGAAATAACTAACTAACTAAATGAGTCTGCATTACCCCCAAGAATTCCCTTTTGATCCCAGATGGGGTAATTTACTTCTGTTCGGTGACCCCTGTCTTACGGGATGCCCGTAAGTCAAATGAGGGATTTCTTTAAGAACTTGGGAGCAGTGGCGTCACTAGGGGGTGCGGGAGGGGGCTGGCAGCCCCAGATGACACCAACGGAGAGAGGGGGGTGACACCAAAATCTAAAAATGTTAGTGTGCACGATTTGATGTCAAAAAGAAATGACAATTTTGTTAACCTAGAAAATTTTTTTACGAAATACAATTTAAAAAAATTTAAACACGAAAACTTATTAATAAAAAAACAATGTCAGTTAACTTATCATAAAACAGTCCAAACAATCTTCAAAATAATGTAATCTAAGTCTCTAAGCAGGGGCGTCATTAGAGGGGTGCGGACTGCACCGGGTAACAACAAAAATTTTGAAATTCTATATGTTTCCATTATTTGGAACTGGAAGACTCGGAGGAGTTTTAAGGTTTAAGTCGTGATGGGGGGTGACACCATGAGCTACCACCCTGGGCGACACCAACCCTAATGACGCCTCTGCTTGGGAGTCCTGCCCTGACGAGTAGGCGATATCGGTTTCTAGAACTTTTCCCTATCATTTGATTTTTGAGAACTTGCCGCGCATTCGTACGGTAGAGTAGTCAGCACAATAGTAATAGTTCTTTTAGTTTGATCTTAAACTGAAAGCTGATTACCCCTTTGTCTTTGTGTCTTTGTTCAAGACTCTGTCGTACAGACTGCCGAAAGTAGAACCCCTAATTTTGATATGCATGGTAAGTCAAGATATAATTTAATTATTGTTTTTATATTTTTACGATTGATAGAACTGTGACACACAATAAAAATAAATAGTCTAATAATCTAAAAAGTATTGAAAAATATTTAATTATCCTTCAACTCGAAAAGACATAAAATTGCGAATCAGAAAAATATTAAATCCTTTCTATTTCCGGTTTGATACTTCCTTTTCTAGGGACGAGCCACCTACAAGCAGGATAGAGGTATGAAGCCGTCTAAAATCGCTTTCAATCTTCCAATTGACGTTCATATATAGCACTATTTTCGAAAGAACATTAAGCGGAAAGCACTATTGCTTAACTTATGAAATTAAACCTCAGTGGGCACGTTTTAAAACTTAAATATTTGTCAAAGATATATATGTATTTATATGAAATAAAAATGAATGGCGATATTAAAATAAAACTCCCGTCTATATAATTTTCGTTATATATATGCTATGTTTAAAAGGTTGTAATTCTGTTCATACTTTAATAACTATTTTCTAACTTGCTCAGGACAGGTGGTTTAAACTCTCAATCTCAAGATGGGTGCATACAAGTACATTCAAGAGATTTACAGGAAAAAGCAGAGTGATATTATGCGGTTTCTTATCCGTGTAAGGTGTTGGCAATACAGACAGCTTGCCTCCATTCACAGAGCATCACGATCCACTCGCCCTGATAAAGCTCGCAGACTTGGATATCGTGCCAAACAAGGTAAAATAGAAGTGTCTGCAGAGAATTAAAGTACTGAGTACTGTAATTCATGATTTGTATATGTTTAAAGATAATTGCATTTTTCTGTGTAATTTGTGGGACGCGGTGGTCGAGTGGTAGCGCGCTCAACTGGTGTACCCATGGTCACGAGTTCGAATTCACGCGAAGGCAAGGATTTGTTCCTGGGGCCTGAGGAGTCCCCGAGTCATCCAGCTCTGAATGGGTACCTACCTAGACAATATTTAGGTGGCTGGGTAATGCGTGGAACCCTTAAAGTAGGTACTTGGATAAATCATTTTTCACTTTGTGAAAAATCTTTGCTGAATTATCCGCCCCTTGTTCAACTTTTTGTCCACTTAAAAATGTAAACAATGTGCATGTGTAAAGAAAATTGCACTTTTCTGGGTAATTTCTTGATGAAATTGGATGTGGTATATATCATTTTAAAGATAATTGGATGCTGAACATTACAAACTATGTTGTCAAATTTTTTTGTGCTGAATTTCATTATTAAAATGTAATTAATTGGGTAAGTGTAAATTAACTACATAAAATAATATAAATATCTTTAAGATTCGCCATCACTCGCGATTTTAATGGTAACTACTGTTTTCAGCATCCAAATATCTACAAGAATTGATAAAGTCCCATCACCCCCAACCTCCCCCAAATATTAAAAAAAAATTATCAAAAAAATCACCACATGGTTTTTTCCCTATTTTTCAAGATGGCCGACATTTTCTTCTATGTACCTCAGCCAATTATTTTCAAATTTGATCTAATCTAGTGGCTAAACAATATTAATAACACTATTTTAAGTTACTTAAGGTATAGAAGACTAACTAACAAGCAATATAAATAGATATTTCATTTGCATTTTTAAATACTAATTTGTTTTCCCGAGATATAAAAAAATGTAATGTTTAAGGGCCACTCGACTACATCAACCAGTATTAAACAAGGATTTTTGTCAATTATTTTTCTCCTTTTCAACACGAACAGTTTGATGTGCTTCACTTAATATTTTGGATAATTATTTTTAAGTTGTGCTCAATTTAAAATATCACATATGCAAATTTGACGGCCATTTTGACTATTAATGAGTCAAACTTGCGTAATTCAGGATTAATTTTAGGACGCTTGTTTTGGCAATGATATGACGAATGCGGAAATATATGGTTTGTTATGGTTATCTTCAGTCATTTCTGAAATAACTTTAATTAACTGGTATTTTAAACAGCTATCTCAGTCTCACTGCCCAATTTTCACTTTTGTCTGTTTTATATTTTCTTATATGTCTCAATTAGCGGAGTTATCCCAAAATAATTCACTAAAAAATTCATAACTTTCTTTAGAAATAACATAAAACTATAATTTTGGTATCATTAAATTGCATTTTTCAAGCCCTTTCCAACCAACTAGATCTTAAAGCTATAACTTTAATTTGAAAATTTTGTCCAAGTACCTACTTAAAGCCGTGGCCTGTGACAGCTGTGGTCTGTGACCGCTGCGTCACTTGCGAACAGATCATCTCGGCTAAAACCTATATCTCCGACCGGAGCGTCGCGTCTCTTCCCGTTGCTATGAAGGATAATTGTTATTTTAATTTTAGGGTTTGGGTTAGGTATAGCTTTAGAATTTTCGGAAAATTCACGGGGCTCGCACTATTTTTCCGGGCCGGTGACGTGCCATAGCAACGAGATGGCCGCCGATAAGGTCGGCCCGGTCGGAGATATATGTTTTAACCATCATCTCTCATGGTCTGTGGACGCAATTATCTTTTACATAGGAGCATCTGTATAGTATATTTAAGATAGGATAATTTCTGATGACATTGGATGTGGGATATACCCTTTTAAAGATTTTTTGCATGCTGAACATAACTGCTCTCACAATTTTTTTCACTTCTGAATTTCGTTAGTAAAATGTAGTAATTAGTTGAGTTACAGTAAATTAACTCTTTCGATGCGGAACAACGCACACTGCGTTTTCATCCGCCTTGCTCAAAAGCACGGACCAACGCATTGTGTGTTGTTTCACTATCATGTTTGTTTCTTTGCTATTTCTCGGTTAAATTTTTTAAGAGCTATTTTTAAATTAGACTTTAACAAAGAAGAGTGGTACTTCCTTGTTTATGAACGAAGGTGTATTTGCTATCATTTGAAGGATTATTTTATTAATTTTCTTCGCTGTTTTTTTGTTGATCAATATTGTTGTTATGGCTACCCAAGCTATCTTTAGCTACATTATAAAATATGAGACATAATTCAAAATTAATTTTTGTTGTTCTTTTGTACATTTATAAAAATAAAAAGGCCTAATTTGTGTTACATATTTGATTTTTGCATTAAATTTTAATGATTTTATGGAGCACTAACATAAATTTGCCTTCTGAGAATTTTTTTCCCCTGAATTTAGTGATTTTTGTTGTCATATTTTTACATTTTTAGTTTCTTTTATGTTAGTTTTTTTATTTAAACCAAAGAAACAAGTTCAAAAACGCATAGTCCATTTAACTACCTTTCATTTGATACCAAATTTATCCCTATAAGCCTAAAAATAATATTTTAAATATTTTTTTTTTAAAAACCCAACCTCTCACTTTTTTTTAATTTTGAAAATAATGTACATTTTTACTTTAAATAAATTCCGCAGCGAAAGAGTTAATTAACTTCATAAAATAATTTAAATCGCCACCACTTGCCATTTAAAACTATTGACAATTATTGAATATGAGCAAAGCTTGTGTCATACGGCAATGGCGATTGATGTCACAGCCACTTATGTTCAGCTTGGCTCTTCTAACAAACATGTGGGAACCCTAGATGAAGTGCTCAAAGCAAGGATTTGAAAATTATACATTATACAGATTTCTTATAAATTAACAAAATATATTTGAATTATTAATAGGTGCAGTGAAATAATTTTTTCATAAAACTTAATTCAAAGCATTCAATTTTATCCTCTTGTCAGATACATGCAGGGGATAACTAAGACTAAAGAATTTTAAAAAATGTAATTTCGCTGCTTCTTCATTTAGGTTAACTGATCCAGATCTCAAGACCGGTTCAACGCCAACAACCTTAATTATAAAGTTATTTGGTTTGTTTAAATATTAGTCTTGATTGAGAAAAACTTTTTGTTTCAGGCTATGTTATTTACCGTGTACGAATCAAGCGTGGTGGTCGCAAGCGACCTGTCCCAAAAGGATGCACTTATGGTAAACCTAAGACTCATGGTGTCAACCAACTGAAATTCCAGCGTAACCAAAGAAGTGTTGCTGAGGTATTGACTATGTCTTTAATTATTTTTCTCTAGATATTTATAGGTTCACATTATTCCTATTTCCCCTACCTATTTTATTGGGTGTTTAATTGAAACAAAGTTCTATCAAAGTGGACTTAAAGTTGAATCTTTCAGTACTTGTTTCCAAAATCGATAACATTTAACAATTTTTGATGAGAAATATATTTGCTCGGTATTTTTAATAAACTTCAGTTTTTGTACATGATGAGTTTATCACGATGGTCTTCTGAACATATATTGAGGACAATTATATCTCTCTGATACAAAGTCTTACGATTTTTAGAATTAATCTCTATTTTAAAATATGTCTTTTTTCCTTAAGAATTATTTTTTAAATATTTTGAGTGTTATATTATGGTATAGACCATTTAATTTGTGCATCCGACCTGCAGCTACATAATAAAATCTGCATCTGCGTTAGTTTTTTAGAAGTTCTAGGGTTTGTATTTAACCCAGATTTTTCCATTAAAAAAAATTGCATCTTTGTATTTCTTGATTTAATAATTAATAATATACTTAAAAGTAACTCTTTAAGTTTTCTTTAACCCTTTACAGTCCAATGCGCTTTTGACTTTTCTACTCCCTGCGACCAAGCAAGGGGAGATAACACTTTCTTAAATCAATGTTCTTTTCCTAATTAATTCATAAAAAATAAACTATTAGTAGGAAAATGAAAGTAAAAATAACTAAGTACAAACAAATGGACACACTTTATATCCATTGGTCTTAAAGGTGTATAATACAAATGATGTTCACATAAAAAAAATCCAGAAAACCCCCAAAAAAATTTTTAACAAATTTTCCATGTCATTAGGTAGATCTCTTAACCATTTGCAAGTCTATTAAAGCTTTGCTAAAGCAGGCATTATTAGCAGGCACAATTGTACTAGTATGAGTGAACCACATGCATGTTGTGAATGCCAACATTACATTTTCATTTTTAAAAACTTCTTTATTTCATTGGAGAAAACTGGCTGCAAGTAAATTCTTTTTAGCACATTGTGCTAGTTGTAGTGCAAACAAAATTCGTTTTTTTAGTAGTAATTGTCTGGTATGACTAAGAAAAGTAATCAGATGCAATAGCATCGTCTTGCAGATATTAATCATGTCTAGGGCCTGATTATTTGATAATTGAGGAAAAATCGATTGTGGAAAAATTAATCGACCACTATCGGTCTGATAATAGCCTATAAAACCACTTCCATCCATGTCGTGTCACAATTTATATAATTTTTTATTAGTGTTTCTATAACTATCACTAGTGTTATTAAAATCAATAATCATATTAATTACTGCAAGATTCACTGAATAAGGAAGCCCCATTACATCTAAGTTCCTTCAATATTTTGTCCATTTCATTAAAATCCCCGTGAAAAAAAACGTCACTTTTCAAAAAATTGTAAAAAATGAGCCCTTAGGTACACCGTCTTCAAACTAGTATCAAAATAAACATCGAAAACGAGGCTCTCTTCCGGTTAAGTTTAAGTCAGTAATGCGCGACGGATATGCGCAGCGCTACGCAACAAAGTAAACAACCTCGGAGCGGGCGGGTTTGGCGTTATCGGACTGTAAGCATAAGAAAAAAAACGGCGCGTTTCGGGCGCATCGGACTGTAAAGGGTTAACTTACATGTAATGCAGATCAGGGACTGTTTAGAGGGAGTGTCTGTAACAAATAACATAAGATTGACCTGTTTAATAGAAGCCTCATTTTTTCTTAATCCTTAAAAGTAAGGGGTTTGAATTCTTAACTCTAATACTATGTCAAATGTACATGATGAGACTTAATCACGATGGTCTTCTGATAAAAATATTGAGGACACTTGATCACTGATACATTTTATATTAGGTTGTTATTCTGGAAAAAAGTTTGTTAAATTAGTAATGTAATATACTTTCAATGTTTCAATAGGAGCGTGTTGGCAGAAAGTGTGGAGGCCTGCGTGTGTTGAACTCATATTGGGTTGGTCAAGATTCAACATACAAATTCTTTGAAGTCATTCTAGTGGATCCTTTCCATAAAACCATTCGACGTGACCCTGCTATTCAATGGATTTGCAACCCTGTTCACAAGCACAGAGAGCTTCGTGGCCTAACATCTGCTGGAAAGTCTTCTCGTGGTCTTGGCAAAGGTCATCTGTTCAACAAGACTATTGGTGGATCAAGGAGAAGGAACTGGCGCAGAAACAATACTGTTTCTATGCGCCGAAAGCGTTAAGAATATTTTATGCTCTTGTTGGTTTATTGGCATTGACAATAAAGCTTCATTTGTACTTGAATGGTTTTGTTTTTTGTATGTATGTACGTGGTCTGGTATAAAGAGGGCTTTAATAAGTTGGGCTAGTTTTATGATTTACATCTTCACAGATTTGTTTCATGTTTCAAATTCTCAGTCCCAAGTGGCATAAGATTTAAAACAAACGCTAAGTCTTGACACATTTCAACATGAACTTTATTTCAAGATTCAATTCACTCTTATTAGAACCTTTTAACTCATTCATGCTCAGATTACTGACAAGAAAAGCAGGCATTCATAGAAATATTAGAAGGCATTCATAGAAATTTTAGAATAGTATTATTAAATTACAAGTGCAGTGTTTAATAAACACAATTGTTTTAATTATACAATTTTCTCATTCAATAATCTCTGGCTATAACTATTTAAAATGGTTCATACATTTTGGAGAAGTAATTATCCAATACATTGAAGTAACATCACAATTAGGAAGCTGCCTCTTCTATCAAGATCTCTTGTCCATTCATGGTTGTTTGTATAAACATGGGTAGCCAATCATGTTATACCATTTGTGTGGATATGTCTGGTGAATTTGCAAAAGATGAACTTTTCTGTGGGGAGGTAAAGGTCTTTTTTCACACATTACAGCAACTTCTAATGATGCTGGTCAAATAATAAATTGCACATAACATTTCTGAATTACTGTGGGGTATAATTTATATATTTTATAAAGATGTTAAGAGTTTGCTACCAAACCTTTTAAGTTTAAGGCTGAAATAGTATATCTTCCTACCTGGCAATATGAGTCAGAGTCCAATGTTTGTGCCTGATGCAACATCTGTCTGACCATGGCTGATTCTCTCAGTGTTTGGTAATCAGCTGGGAATAGTCCATCCTAAAGATTTTAAAATTATTTACCAACATTTTATAATTGTTTACCAAGTTTGTAGTTAAGTGGGTATTTAATTTAAGCACCCCCTTACGTTTTTTCTGATTGGGTTACTGCAGTGCTTTTTAATTTTTGTCATACCCACCCCAGCGTGACTGTAAATAATAGTATAAATAATATTTAATAAGTTTATGATAACAAATTTTAATTACTCGTGTAAGTGTAAGTATAGTTTAAATTGTAACCCGTGTCTTAATTATCTTTATCTTATTTATATTAACAAAAACTGTTATTAGTCCTAAATATATACTAGTAATTACTAGTACTACTAGGCTTTTGGAAGTATTTCAGTGATGCTTAGAAACTAAAATTTATATCAAGATTTGTGAATTACCACTAGAGGATAACAATGAAGGGGGATTGCAATAGCATATCCACATGACTCTGATGTCTCATCCAAAGTTCCCTTTCACGTTAAGTAAGCCGGTTGGCCCCACACACATCTGGCCAAAGCTAACCAGCAGTAAATTTTGAGTACATATTTGTGGGGTGCTGTTACTATTAGTATTAGTATTAGTGTAAAATTTTGCACAGGGGTCGAAGAACCTTAGACTTGAGGCGAGGGAACATTGTGATTCAATTTTAACAGTACCTAGCTAAGCTTGAAGTTGACATACCTTATCAGTTTTTTTCTCTATATCCTCTGGTCTTTTTTCTAACAAAAGTCCAATGAAATCTTGACCCTGTGTCTCAGGTAAAGCATAAGCGTAATGAAGTGGGTATCTGCTGTGCTAAATAAAATAAAACATTTTCAAAAATAAGATTAGGGGTAGTCCATAAATTACGTCACACTCCAGAGTGGTGTAAGAAAGTGTGACAAGGGGAGGGGGGTCCCCGGCCATGTGTGACGTCCAAGTGTTTTATATTAAATTTTAATTATTTTGTTAATAAAAAAACTATTTTAGTTTGAAAGTGTGATGTAGATTTGTGACAATGAGGAGGGGAGGGGAGGTAAAAATGGTCAAAAATAGCGTGACATACTTAATGGACCACCCTTTAAACTAAACTCTTCTACCAGTATCTGTAATCTTATTTGAAACGCTTCAACTTCAAGAGTTTTTAAAATTATTTAAATTTTGAAAGACCATCCTGATAGCCAGAATAGGTTGTGGTTGATAATAATGAAAGTTAATAATTTATTTTATTACTACTAGTGTAGTAATACTAATACTAACTAGTTACGGGTACACGGAAAACATGCAAAATAGAAAAAAGGCTTATAGTTATAGAAAAGTAAATAGAAATCATGCATTTTTTACTAGTTTCAATCAAAAATTAAAGAGGGAATGGGACAGTTACAGATGTAGAGGGCTGAAAGTGGAAAGCAGAACAAAAATACAAAAAATAGAGTAAAAAAGGTTGAGGTCACAAAGAATGGGATACAATGATTTCAAAGTTAATTAATATACATTTTTAATAATATTTTTATCTCAATAATAATAATCTGTAAGTGTACTATTTTTACTGAAGTAACTTACTTAGTAGCTTTGTACAGTAATGATATGAAAATGATTTTTTTAAAAAGCAAGGCCACCTTATTAAATTAATTTGTGAAATATAGCAGATAATGAACCATTTCTGCCATTACTGTAACTACTGGTTTCTTACATTATCTGGCATGGACTTTAGAGCTGGTCTAGAATCTATAAGATATCTGACTATTTCAAGTTGATTAAACACAATAGATCTGATGAGTGCCGTGTAACCATTCTGTGGAATATCATTAATATTGCATTATAAACAATAATAATAATTTGACTCTGCAGAAGGTCACATACAATAAAATTAATGAGAAGTTTTAAAAATGTAAGGGTGCTGGCTAATAATTCTTTTTGATCAATATAATATCATACAAATACAAAGCAATCTATGTTACATGATAATACAAACGACCAATGTAACAGATTAGAGTTTCATTCAGCTAATAGAAGGCTACTTTTCAACATTACACTTCGTCACATTTGTTTACCTTTGCCTGGAGCCGTAGCAAACACACTCTCCTCATTAAATTCATTGTGCAGTGAGACACCTAAACCTTTCAATTGATTTTACTTGTACTCGTCATTATCAAAAGGTGAGTCTCTTCAAATTTTTATGTTAAAACTAAAACTTAATAAACATTTAACTAATTAATAATGACTTGCAATTTATCTTTAATTTACTTACTTTGTCCTGAAAATTAGCAGAATTAAGTTTTTTGACCACAGTTAGCTCCCCTGCAGCAGCTGCTTCAAACAATTTATTGCCCTTTTTCTATAAAGTGAAACAGTACGGTAATTCAAATAATTGTTATTCATCACACATGTTTACAAATCAATGTGTATCCAAATCCAAAAATAATAAAGAAACTTTAAAGGGGTCGTCCATAATGTACGTCACACTACAAGGGGGGGGGGGAGGTGTAAGAAATTGTGACAGGTAACACATAATACGTATAAATGCTGCATACACAAATACGTATATATGCTGCATACACAAATACGTATAAATGCTGCATACACAAATACGTATAAATGCTGCATACACAAAGAAAGGCTTTGAATTGTAATAGTGACCCTTTGAATAAATGTGCGGGCTCAGGAGAATGTGCACACCCAATCTGTTCAAGAATCAACTCAGATAAAACGCATCCGTCTTTTGAGAATCGCTGCTCTGCTAGAAGGGAAGGAGAACCCAAGGCAGTTATTGCCAGAAGAGAAAATGCACATACAGAGGTTGTTGAGTGGCTAGATGAGGATGAGTTGATCTTTCTGCAATTATTCTTACAGGAAGCGATGATGGTGAAAGATTGATGCCAGTCGTAACTATGGATGAACACTTCACTTCACCATGGAAAGATGATGTCCAGTGAATATTTTTTGAATGAAACATAATTCAAGGGACCATAATAAACAGGTTCAATATAGCACAAGAGTTGGTCACATAAATTGTCAATCTGGTTGTTTTTTTTAAAAAAAGTTTTAGTCAAATTGTTTTATTTAACATATTTTTAAAAATTTATTTAATCATTGAGTCAGGCCAAGTTTCGCTAATCTGCTTCTTATCCTGAGTCAATAGATTGCATAATTTAATCGGAAGATTATCTAAAACTAAAACTTGACGTCAACCAGTGGCGTAGCTAGAGCTTTTGCCGCACAGGGTGGTCTCCAATATGCCGCCCTGTTACTTTAAGGGGCCGCTTATAAATGACGATTACCCAACGGGGGGGAAGATGGAAGCACATACATATTCAAAACGCACAACTTTAAATACAAGTTCCACTTAAACTTAAATATATGATTACTGACACTTTATTTAATGACGTTTTATGTGGCTTCACGTGTGTTACAATATTAGAGTGCAGCCTTACACTAAAAAACATATTTAAATGGCCTAAGAAAATACGGCTTTTATGGTGAAAGAGGGGGGGGAATCTTTGTGACGTCACATCGAGGAATGGGTCAACGTTTTGGTTTCGTGACGACGTGTGACGAGGGGCGGGGGGGGGTGTTGAAAATCAGCCAAAATCATGTGACGTAATCATGGACGGCTCCTTATGTAAATCGTATGGCGTTTTTTTAAAATATACATTTTTCACATGGGATTTCCATGGGAAACGTCCAATGGGATGGGATGGGACAGGCATAAATTGCCATGGGATGGGACAGAAAAATATGTCCTATGGACAAGCCTGATAATAATAAATAACAACTTTTTGGACAATGGCGGACTATTGAACAAGTGAAGTAGCGTTCACAAGTTATATTTGGCCACCACTAACGAGCAAGGGATTGTGTGGCTAGCACAATGCCCGGGGGCCTTGTCAGCACCAAGGATCGAACCCGTGACTCCTTTTTTTTTTCAGGCAAAAAGGACGGCTAAAAAATATTGAAATATATTTATTTTGAAAATGTCCGTCTTTTTTGACGGATAATACACTAGTTATAACAATAAACAAAGTTACAAAAGGCAAAAAGTCAAAATTTTGATAAAAAGTTGCCCTCTTTATAATTTTATTACCTCAATCTCAGAATAATGTTTTATGAACTCAACGCCCTCAAATTTTTTTCCACATTGAGAAGAATCTAGCTTTGTTGGTCCTTCCTGAATGTAAAAATGAAATTATTATTATAATCGGGGTGATATAATGTAGTATTTATTTAAAAGCTTAATATGTGCAGTGTTTTTTGTGTGGTTCATCTGGGATATTTTGAAAACACCAACATTAACACTGGTTTCTTAACAATCTACATTTTAACTTTCAGGTAACACATACTACGTATAAATGCTGCATACATAAAGAAAGGCTTGGAATTGTTTAAATGTTCTGTTAACGTAAATAGTGGCCCTTTGAATAAATGTCAATACATTTCTATTTGTGTAAAAGTATTTTACTTTTAATGTTATTATAAATGTAAATGTAAATACTAATTAATAGGCATTGCATGTTGAATTTTTTAAAGCACAAATTATTGGTTTTTAAAAATTTAGAATTGAGTTTCATTATGGTTATAGATAAGACTCAAAACTCAACTTATACCCTACTCACATCTTCTAAAAACTTAAGATTCTCCTGGCCGTAGAAGCTGACTGCCAAATGCAGAAAGAAATTTGTGTCTACTTGCTGAAGAATATACTGTTCATTTTGAAGTGAATTTAGAAAAAAAGGTTTATATTAGTAAAGACTTTTTATGGGGATGTTTTATTTGTATTATTTGTTGTTGAAGTATTCAGATTCAGGCCACTGCAGCTGAAAGTGAGAAAAATTCTATTTTCAAGCTTTCTCCAGTTACAATGCAATACAATTACATTTTTCTCACAATACCTTGTGTTAAACAGAACAACATATTGTTTTCTAACCTTAAAAAAATCACTTTGTACAATATGTTATAAAATTTATGCAACGAGTTCTTAAAAAATCAATACAAAATAATATTAATTCCTCCATGAAGTGGTGTGTCTTGATAACTACATCCTGATAATTCAAATAAACAACTTTTTAGTACCCTTAAAAATCAGCCATCCCTATGTGACTATATGGATTTAAATTATAATAAATAATCACTTATTCAGTTATTCAATGCAGCATTTCCTTCATTACCTGATCAAAAAGTTGGACTAGTTCATCCTGACCTGTAGCTATAGCAAGTTCTCTAGCATTCATGCCATTCTGTGAAATAACCCATAACCATGGTGATGACATGAAAACCACTGATAATATGCACAGTGAGAGTGATGTTATTCAAAATTCAAACCCGTTCAATATGGAAGAGAAAATGCATGGCTTATTACACAAAGCAACTTTTTCAAAGAAAGAAAAAAAAGTAACAAAAATTTATGAAACAATTATTTTCTCCCATAACTTCTAGCCAATCATACATTAAAATTTTGACCTTTCTTAAATGCTCACGTTTTGTTACTCTTTAACTCTAGCTTGGAAGTACCCCCTTCTTGAAGTTTTAAATTTCCTTCCTCTAGTCTTTGCAACTCAGATAATTGTCACGTGATAAAAATTTGTATATTAGGAATTGAGAGAGATCACGTGACGAGAGAGAGAACGCTAGGTGGCGCTAGTGAAAGAGAGGCAGTCAGTTGAGTGTTAGTAAGTGGAATGGAACGTGTGTAGGAAAATGGCAGGAAGCCAGATTGACCTCATCAGTGTATAAAGTGTATATACTTCTAGTGTTGGATTAAAGTTAATAAATTACCAAAGTCTGATGTGTTATTAATGTAAGTTGCTACTTGTCAGTACACGCCTACATAAGTGGAAAAGGCCTGATTAGAAACGTCACATAAAGATAAAGAAACAGTTACAATAATCTACATCTAATTCTAACAACACGTAGAATGTAAGTGGATCTTAGTAACTTCTACTTTCACTTTCAGTATAAAAGTTATGCAAATTTTTTTTTACAATGTTCCTTTGTGTGAGATTCCTTCCTTTGACTGCTTCAAGCAGCCATTTAATGAGACTGACGTCTGCTCCTTCCTCCACTGCCCGTAACAGAGCTGTGTTACCGTACTGGTGGGAAAAGAGGCGAGAGTAATATTCTTAATATCATTAAAAAAATATTTCAGTTTCAACTGATTCATTAACTTGGCAATGAATTAGTAGAAAATAAATTAAATATGAAGAATCTCGACCGTGACGTCACGGTCATTACCAGCGGCTATCTTTGTTGTTATGGCACGTCCTTATAAAAAGCTAAAATTAAAATTCTATAGCTATACCTAACCCAAACCCTAAAACCTTCAATTTTTGAAAATCCTTTTAGAATTTATAGAACTCTCGTTTCCAGCAACCGGTAGCGTCGTGACGTCACGGTCGAGATTCTTCACTCAATAGCCGAAAATAAAATCTAGATATATTATTATTAATTAACTTTTTTTAAAAATGTTCCTTTGTCGTTGTTTTTATTTTGAGTATCCAATCATCCAGAATCTTTTTTTAGAGGTGGGGTTGGAGTGTTCAAACATTTGTGTCAAACAAGTACAGTAAAGACTTTTGGATAAAAAAATCTGATATATAAAGTTAAAATAAATTCCAGTTTGTGGATAGGGCTAATAGTAAGTAAACCAGAAAGGAAAACTTAAACACAATGGCTTTACTAATTAACTTTGTAGCTACAGTCAGAATAAGAAATGTCATTGACCCACACAACACATCTGACGGAGCAGGGGTGAACATAATTTAAATTGGAGCAGCCGCACACTCAACGTATCAATTACCTGGTCTCTCTCCATCTGTTCTGACACGTCAAGGACTGAGAGAAGATATCTGGGAACGTCCAGACCAATACCCTTTCTTAAAGCTCTGTGAAGTAGTGGTATGGTCTGATTGCACTGTAACGGATCAAATAAATGAGATAATTTTAAGGAATCTTAGAACTGCGAGTAAATTATGCTTAGTAATATGGCATTTCTAAATGTAGGTAGTAATATTTCGGTCCAATGAGTTTTTCATTAAACTTCCATGTTCTTAAAAAAGTTGGATTGAATTGCTTATGACTTTTGTCTTGGGAGATTGGGTCACTCCAGTCTTGTGAGATTAGGTCACTCCAGTCTTGGGAGATTGGGTCACTCCAGTCTTGTGAGATTGGGTCACTCCAGTCTTGGGAAATGGGTCACTCCAGTCTTGGGAGATTGGGTCACACCAGTCTTGGGAGATTGGGTCACTCTACTCCAACACTCATTTTAGTTTCCTATTACTTTAAATCAGTGCTTTTTTTCTGGCGGAACGCACCGGAACGGCGTTCCGGCACCTTTTTCCACAGACTTTTTTATTTTTTTGCTTGGAATGTTTGGTCTTTACTGCTTTTTCAGGTTTCGTTGAATGCAATATCGCGTCAACGTGTCAATAATTGGTAATTTTTAGTGTTATTTTTATTTGTCAAGTTATAAAACAAATATTATACAGGGGTTGGTAGCGTTTTACAATGAAAAGAATAACTAGTTTTTTCTCGACTGAAGCTTCAGTAACAAAAAAAGCTAAAACGATCTCAGAAGAAATAAAAACGAGTATGACTGGTCCAGAAACTTGCGTACATGAGTGCTCCGACAACAACGATTGGCCGACTTGCTGGACAGTAGAGCAAAAAAACAGAATTTTGCTCAAAAAATGAGTGGCTGTGGTTTCAAGATAAAAATCTTGGCTGCACAGTCTGCAGAAATGTGGGATCGCTTAGCGTGGAGGCCAAGATGGGCATGAAAATATCAACAGAATGGAGTAATGGTGAAATAACTTGTTATGGCGACGATAGAAAGAAACAACTAACGTCACTGCGGATTTTTTTTTTCGATCATAAAGAATCTGCTGGGCATCAAACGGCTTTAAAGATAAAAAAAGAAGCTGAAAAAGATACCCTTGGCAATGCTGTTTTAAAGTTTTTAAAACGTGACAAACTTGTCACAGAAAAGGTCTTTCGCACTGCATATAAAGTTGCCAAAGCAAATCAATCGTTTAATAACTTTGAAATGGAAGTTGATTTACAAGAACTGAACGGAGTTGACATGGGTTGCATTCTGCATTCTACAAATGCGTGCATCAATATTGTGAATCATATAAGCATCGAAATGAGGAAAAAGATGGCCAAAGAAATCGTTCGCTGTAAAAGTAAGATTTCAGTGATGATCGACGAATCTACCTCGTTGAGTCAAAAATCAACATTTATAGTGTATATTCGGAGTTGCGTAGAAGACGGCATGGGAATGAGTGAACCAATCAGTTTATTTCTAGACTTAGTGGAGCTTGAAAATGTTACGGCCAAGGGAATTTTTGATGCATTACTCGAATGTCTCACGTTTCATGGAATAACAGAAGAATACCTGAAAGACTATTTAGTTTCTGTAACATGCGACGGCGCATCTGTAATGTTTGGATGCAAAAGTGGAGTTAAGAAGTTACTTACCGATAAATTTCCATCTGTGATAGTCTGGCATTGTGCTAATCATAGACTCGAATTGTCAGTAACTGATACTGTAAAGGAGATTTCAGGAATCAATAGATTTAAATCTTTTCTGGATAAGCTTTACGTCCTGTATCATGCTTCGCCAAAAAACAGCAGATAGTTGCATTCTTGTGCTGAAATACTGGAAGTTGAGCTGTTGAAAATTGGATGAGTTTTAAGCACGCGATGGGTATCATCTAGTTTTCGTTCGGTGTTTGCAGTATGGAATAATTATGCAGCGCTGGTGAAGCATTTTGAAGAAGCGACAAATGATCCAACAAGAAGCGCAAGTGATAAGTGCACTTATGAAGGCCTGAAGCAGAAAATTAAAACTACAGAATTCATAATGGATCTAGGATTAATGTGCGATGCTCTACAGGAATTATCTGAGTTGAGCATGGATCTACAGGAGCGCAACATAGATCTATACAAGGCGAATCAAAAAATAAAAGCACTTGTACAAGTCTTTGAGGAAAGAAGTCAAAATGCAGGCACATATTATAAAACTGCAACAGCTGCCGCCGAGAATCTCAGCTTTCATGGAATTATATTACACACACAAAACTCACCTAATGATCCTCCTATTGATCCTAACGCCTTTTACAAAAAACTAAAGAACTCAATTGAGAACAAATTGCTTACTAACGAAGATGCTGAATTAGCTGAGTGGGGTCGCATATTAGATCAAAAACAGTGGTCAGAAAACGTTACCAACCAGATAACTTTTGGAGAAATGGAAATTAGAAAATTGTCAAACAGACTACAACTAAATAAAAGAGAAATGATTCGTGGATTCCGTGAATACCTTTTGGAAAAGACATATCCAGAAACACTGCTTCCGTTGATTCGTGCTATACTACATACTATTTCTATTTCTTCTAGTGAGTGCGAGAGAGGATTTTCGCAGATGAATCTTATAATCACCCCAACCAGGGCTTCTTTAATGACAAAAACAGTTTCGTCACTGTTATTCATCAGATTGGTGGGTCCACCTCTCACATTTTTCGATCCTTCAAAGTACGTTGATTCGTGGTTACTTCGAGGAAGACATTCAGCTGTAGACAGTCAAAGCAGGAAAAGAAATCGAGATGATTTGTCAGATGAAAACATGCGAAAACTGTGGAACTTGCTGTAAAACCTCAAAGGTTGTCTTTTTAGTAGATTAGCCTACATAGTTAATAAAACTTAACAGTTTAAACCTTATAATTTTGTTTCTTTGATATAATCTAACATTTTTTGTTTACTACACTCATTTTAGTGTTATTTCTTTATGACAAAACGGCCATAAATATGCGTTCCGGAACCTTTTTCTTCAGAAAAAAAGCAATGCTTTAAATAACTCTCAAACGACAAGGCATTTCACACTTGTATTATTTGAAAATGACCATAGTTTATTCAATAAATTATTGTGACTTTCAAGCAATTATTTTCCTTGTTGACTGCCACCCATGGCCAGAAATGTTTTACGTTAATTATACATGCAGTTTGATATAGAGATTCCATGCTCCAAGCAAGAGATGTCACTGACCCTTCCATTTTGTCTCACTCTGGTGTTGACCTTTGCCCCTGAGTTGACCAGTAGTTTAATCACCTCCAAATTGTTAGCCTCTGTCCCGTAATCTAGTAATGTTCGACCATTTTTGCCCTGGTAAAAAAGGAGAACTATTACTATTAGGAGATGTTAAATAAATGTATTAATATTTCTTCAGAAATTCACAGTTAGTTGTTTAGAGATCTATATAGTCACACTTCTGTAGCTGGGTTTCTAAGTGTTACACATGTGAGTGTTACATTTAATTTCTATTCTAACACATAGTAATTACACGTATACATCACTATATAAATAATAATTGCCTACATAATCTTTAAATGTTAAAAGACTGCATGTATTGTAATGTAATAAAATAGTGCAATACAGTAGTGGTAACCCTAGGGCTAAAACTGAGTACCCAGGGGTTCTAAATACACCCACCACATCCCTAGGTACGCCCCTGGTTGCAGTCATCAATATGTTCCGTCTCCTACTTAGTTTTTAGAAAAATGGTTTAGTGTAGAAAAACAAATAGCTGGGGGACAATAATAAAACAATATTTATTTCACTTTATTTTTAATAAAAGCATTCCTGGTTTCTCATTACAATTTTTTAAAAAAGTTTACCATAAAGCGAATGTTCACAAGATGTCTTTGTTTCGATGAAAGTTTCTTTGCAAGATGTTCAACGTCTTCTGATAGTACTGCATGAATGAGCTCCTAGGAATACACACAAATGGAGGTCACATCAAAGAATTTACTACACGGTTTTTTGGTTTCTCCTCAAGGCGTAACTTACTAACGTTTAGCGTATCTTCTTATCTTAGATATACAGGCGCTCCTTCTATGCAGAAGATAATTGCGTCCACAGACCATGACAGGTGATCTGTTGGCAAGTGATGCAGCGGTCACAGGCCACGGCTATGAGGGTTCCACGCATTACCCAGCCGCCTAACCATTGTTGGTTAGGTACCCATTCGTAGCTGGGTGACTCAGGGACTCCTTAGGCCACAGGAACAAATCCTTGCCTTCGCATGGATTCGAACTCGTGACCATCGGTACACCAGTCGAGCGCGCTTGCAACTCGACCAAAGTTGTTTGCTAAAATAGAAATAATAAAATAGAAATTCAACAACTGAAAAAAAAAAAAGCAATTGATGTTTTATTAAAAGACAAAGGTCTTACAGATGTGGGCTGAAATTCCTTTATGACGCGAAAGCACTTGGAAAATTCCTCGTTCTCGTCACCTTTTACTTGGCCCAGTTCTAAAAGACTCATTCCATCCTAGAGAGACAAATATTCACATATTGTATGCAGCCAGATTAATAAACATGTTAGCGCGGAGATACAAAACACTTAAAATTTGCATAAGGGCCCGTCATGCGTTTTGGCCGATTAAAATAATTTTAATCGATACAATTTTTTACCGATTAATCGAGAAATTAATCGGTAATTTCCGCAGCCCTATTTTTATACATAATTTAAATAAAAATTGTCGCCCTTACCATCACGACAGTGTGGACGTTACACCAGTACGTCTGTAAAATCCTGGCCAGTGCATTCGCTCTCCCCGCCAATAGAGCTCCTACTGGTCCTGGCTGACAGATTGGAAATACTTTTTTTTAACAAACTTACACACCGGGCTTGGAATGAGTTTTATAAACACATCAGAATGATGTCTATAGCAAGAAATAAATCAATACAGGTTGATGGTTGGAAAAACACAGAGATGTCGAGAAGTGACAGAATTTGTAAGTCGTAATTGAATGCGAAATTTTATAGCGCGTGAACCAACAAGGAGATTTATTAAAACTACTTGAAAACAAATTTACCCATAAACGGTAGAGGTGGGCATCGCCAGGAATTTTTCTGTAAGGGAGGGGGATGCCATACAGGTTCAATTTTGAATTAAAGTTAATTATAACATAAGACGTAAGGGCCGAAAAAAGTATTAGAAATTAATATGACTCAAAAATAAACGCTGTAATAGCTAAAATACAACATATGTTAATGCATTTAATAAATTAAAATCGTAAGTTATCAAGAGAAATTTAAATTTTGATGTTAAATAATATACGTGTAGAAACTCCAGGATTACGAAAGATGGACACCATATTTTTTTTTACAGGTAGTGCAATCGCGGGATTCCGAAATGCCGTTATTAGAAGATTTTGGGACATCTGCAGCATCTGACTTTTATCATTGGCATTGAGGACATTAGTAGATGTTCTATATCCAGACACAACTGAGACAACTGTTTCTAATTTGATTGACGCTGACACTGACACTTATTCATTTCCTTAATTGGATATTGGAAGGTATGTCTGGACACACGACCTTTCAAATTGCAGCTGATTCGTGCTTGTTGGACCCCTAATAAAAAGTCTGAGTTTAGAGCTGACAGTGAGGGAAACAGAATGTTTAGTTTTTAGTTTATAGATGTGGATGGTTATCAAACTATTCACCGTGGCTTGTATACTTGAATACTTGAAAATGTTAAAAGGTGCCTTTTGTAATTATTGTCTGTTGTTTCCGCAAAAAGTATTTCGAGGAGTTCAGTTGGCGTTTGTAATCCAACAGTGCAAAAAATATGAAGATTTTAACGTAGATCCATGTAGTAGCCACATGCAAAGCACAGGACACAAAGGCTATCATGAAGGTGCAACAGCAAGAAATATTGTTGTATTATTGAAAGCTAAAGCAGTTTCTATAGATGAGCAGTTGGACTCATCATTTAGAAGACAAATTCAAGAAAATCGCAAAAAAAAAAAAAAAAAAAACAAGCAAAAAAACTGGGTCCCATCATTTCTAAAAACCTTAAATTTTGATGTATGCATGATTTAGCACTTCGTGGAAAAGAATTAAATTCTGGTAATTTTTATGACATGTTAAGCTTTGTGTTGAATCTGGAGATGAAGTTCTTGGTAATCATTTGTCAATTGGTTCTTGTATTTCCAAGTATATCTCGGCAACTACACAAAACACTATATTCAAAATATGTTGGTCTTATTTGCGTGAAGACATTGTTCATGAAGGAAATAATTCAGTTGCATTTTCTATACTTGCCGACGAGACAAATGACATTTCAGGTATTGAGTAGATGTCACTTGGTGTTAGATTTGTCAAATAACAAAATAGAAAAATGATGGTTACAGAAGAATTCCTGGGACATATTCCAATTGTAAATAGAACAGCTGAAGGTTTAGCCAACACCGTCATTAAAATTCATTAGAATTTGGATTAGATATGACAAAGCTTATTGGTCAAGGATACGGCGGATGTTCTACAATGGCAGGTAAAGAAGGAGGCGTCCAGTCAATAATTAGAAAAACTACCCAAAAGCAGCATTTGAACATTGCAGTTAACTAAACTAAACCTTGTCGTGAACGATTTGAATGCTATATGAAACACAATGGGAACAATTAAGTCAATTATAGTGTTTTTTTTCCGAGAAAGTAATAGCCGAAGAAAACTAAATCAAAATGCTCATTTGCATATAGTCTAAAAGCTTGCATATTTTTTTGCTGAAAGTGTGACATAAAATGTATTTAGAACAATAAATGAATCAGTAATGTAATCAGTAATACTTGCAGATATAATTATTTTTTTTATGTTTGATATGTGTGCACTGTCTTCAATGTAATTAACTTGCAGGTAATTTAGTTCAGTTTTATTGTAACAACTTTATGATATTTTTTCTAAAATGTAGGGGATTGGAAGCAAATGCCCCCCCCTTTTGCTTACGCCCATGACGGTCGATAAAACATAGAAAGAAGTTCGGTAAGATAGGAAGACCAGGAGTCGGGTATGAGTGTGTGGCAGAGAAAGGAAAGCTTGCTGTCAATGTTTGTTTATAATTTAGTTTATTTAGACACTTTGCAAAATACACCCCAAACCTACACATGCCCTTTTGGGCTCATAGGGAAGGATTGGGGGGGGGGTAAATTTATATAAACAATAACAACAACAAACAAATTAAAATAAAAGGAGTTCAATTAAAGCATCGTTATTTTGATACGGAAGACATGTCGATAGCTAATTTAGACCACGTGACATGTCTTCTTTAAGGCACGTACAGTTGCCTAGCTATGGGAGGGGAAGGGGGAAAAAATTCAAAAGTCCCCCGGTGCCCCCACTCGAGGGGGGCTGTCGAATTAGCGTCTGATTTTTTTTTTTGTTGCATTAAATATTATGGTACCGCCATGGATACCCCCCCCCCGAAATAAAGGTTAAGCTCCCCTGGTCCTCCAGACCCTCACAAATTCCTAGCTACGCCACTGGGCACATGCATACCTGAAAGTTTTCCAGGAGCTCATAAATGGGGCCTTCCGCAATATCAAGTGGAGTTTGAGCCATCTGTGAAAATAACAAGAGGCTTACTGGTTGCGTGGATTGGAGGGAATGACGTATGGATGGCAAGAGTTATTGGTGCAAGGAGGATGGTTAGTCTAATGACTAATGGAACTAGAATGGATGGATGTCTTGGTGTTCCTTGTCAAAATACTTCCCCTTTCGAACTACTAGCAATTACTATTAAATGTTTGGATTTATAAGCGTAACTACATCTCCCTAAGTAACTATATTACTCTGAGTAGCTAAATTATTCCTATGTATACACCCCCCCCCGCCCTGTCTCCGGACTCAGTTGCCCCCCGTGTCTAATTTTAGCACACCTCGACCCTATACCTTGTTTCTGATGGTCAGATCGGCAGAGCACTGCAAGAGAGCTTCACATGTTTGGTAGTTACCGGCCCTGACGGCTACGTGTAGCGCCGTGTCGCCTGCCTGTCAACAAAGACAAAACAGAATTCACCCAGACACGCGACACAGACAAACGGAGGCAAAACAGGGATGTGTCAAATGTGTCAATGAGATGATATATCAAATGTGTCAATAAGATGGTGTAACAATTGTGTCAATGAGATGATGTGTCAAATGTGTTAATGAGATGATGTGTCAAATGTGTCAATGAGATGATGTGTCAAATGTGTCAATGAGATGTTGTGTCAAATGTGTCAATGAGATGATGTGTCAAATGTGTCAATGAGATGATGTATCAAATGTGTCAATGAGATGATGTGTCAAATGTGTCAATGAGATGATGTGTCAAATGTGTCAATGAGATGATGTGTCAAATGTGTCAATGAGATGATGTATCAAATGTGTCAATGACATGGTGTATCAAATGTGTCAATGACATAGTGAATCACGGCGTTATGCCTATAAAACAAAAAGTAAATGTTCGTTATTAGTAAATGCAAATACTAACAACAATAATAATTAAGCATAATAATAACAGAAAAACATAATGGGTGACACATTGAAAAATTCAAGAAACACTTCTTCTTAAAATATTTGATTTTATTTAATATGTGCACTATTTAAAAAAAAAAACAGTAAAAAACGAAGTTTTTGACTATAAATCCCTTATAGATTCTATACGTGACATAACTATAAGGATGTTCATTATAGATCTAATACGCAGGGCAAAACAATACGAAAATATAAATTTTTGGTTAGATTTCGTTTTCTATGATTTAATATAATGCGCACCGATTGATAACATATTTTTAAAAAGTAATGTCGATGTAATGCGCACCTTATTGCGCGACAGGAAAGTTTGTTGAACATAATACACACAACGCTCTAGGGGCCGTCCATAAAGTACGTCACGCTATTTTGACCATTTTTAACTCCCGCCCCCTAATCACAAACTGTCACACATCTCGGAAACCCCCCCCCCCCAAAAAAAAAAAAAAAAAATAAAAAGTATGTCACACTTTCGTAGAAAAATATTTTTGTTATTACCAAAATAATTAAAATTTAACATAAAATACCGTGACTTTACACATAGCCGGACACCCCCGTCCCCCCTGTCACAAACTTTCACACTTTCTTACACCCCCTCCCCCCCTCTGGAGCGTGACGTACTTTATAGACGGCCCCCTATCTCAAAAATTAACGTGATACATAGAGATAAATGAAATAATTTTAAAATTCAACAATTCAATTACAGTTCATTCGATCGATCTGAAATTTTGATACATCATTTTCAACATCGGCATGAGTCTGCCTGCAAAATTTCAGCTCACTAGCTTATGAAGAAATGGGTTGACCATTTAAAATCGATCCATTTTTTTTTCGGCAAGCAAGCAATGGCTCAATCACACACCACGAGTTAATATAAATGATTAAAAAAAATATATAATAGCTGATTACCACAAGATCCTCGAACATTTTATTATTATGTAAGACAAAATAAAATCTTTGCCGAAAAGCAAAGATATTATATTTAAAAAGGTATATTAAAAAGTTTAGCCCTGACAAACAGAGATGTGCAATTAGATTGACAACCAAAGAAAACAAAATCTGCAAATATATTCCTGTTTGTGGTACCATAATAAAACAAAAATCTTCAAATATATTCCTGTTTGTGGTACCATAATAAAACAAAAATCTGCAAATATATTCCTGTTTGTGGTACCATAATAAAACAAAAATCTGCAAATATATTCCTGTTTGTGGTACCATAATAAAACAAAAATTTACAAATATATTCCTGTTTGTGGTACCATAATAAAACAAAAATCTACAAATATATTCCTGTTTGTGGTACCATAATAAAACAATACTCACAGAGTTCTGGCCATTGATAGGTATCCCATGTTTCGCCATGACGTAGATCTGTCCACGGGTTGACGTAGCAGCTCTGTGCAGTAGTGTCCATCCATCCTGAACATTTTGACCAATAAATGCATTCAATAAATACTTAAATTTTTTTAAAGCGTTCAATTAGATATTCACTATATATCATTGGTATATGTATATAATCATTTTCAGTCTTAACTACTCTAAACTGTAGATTTCTTTTAGTCAGTTTTGAATAGTTTGAAATTTGAACAGTTTAATCGTTCACCGCAAGGTGGCTAAGCTTTTCACATTGTTTTTTTTTTCAATTGCCTTTACCTTTTCATTTCCCATAAAGCCTAGGATAGTATTTCATCTATAAGTGGGAAAAGCTGCAAATTGATCTTATATTATCTTTTACAGACGCTTCTTCTATACACAAGATTGTGGCGTTTTAATCGAAAGCCACAGTTTAGGTCTTGTGTTGCATTTTTATCAGTGTTTTGAATGTTGATGGTGGGTTTGTTTGTTCAGGCAACCCATTCCACGACCGAATGCCAGGTGGTAAGACAGGGGTTTGTACCAATTTTGTAAAAAAAAAAAAAAAAACAACTGTTAAAAGTTTATCCAAGCTTCTTTTTAAAATAGTAATATCAAATTGTTCTTCTATTTTTCAAAGGCTGAAAATGCTGGTGCGAAGAATGTCTTTAGGGTGTTTCATTTGATCTCAGTACGGTTTTAGGTTTCTCAATGGCTTTTATCATAATCTCAAACTCAAACGTTTAACTTAGTGACATAGCTTCTCCCATAATCTCAAACTCAGACGTTTAACTTAGTGACAAAGCTGTTCACATATCTCAAACCGAATAGTTCACCTTAGTGACAAAGCTGTTCACATATCTCAAACCGAATAGTTCACCTTAGTGACAAAGCTGTTCACATATTTCAAACCTAATAGTTCACCTTAGTGACATGGCTGGTCCCGTATTTCTTGATAGTTTCTCTGGCTGCCCCTGCGTCATTTTGTATTGGTTCATCCGACCACATGGAAAGCTCTGAAGTAAGAGATTAAAAAGTCTAAAGGGTCTAAAGGAATGGGATAATTGATCGAAGAATAAAATAATTACATTAAGTAATAATAATAATAATAATAGTTGTAGACGTATTCATTGTTGTTGTTGAGGAAGTAGTAGAAGGAGGGTGTAGTAGAGGAGAAGTAGTGATAGTGGTGGTAGTAGTAGCAGTAGACAGCCTTTAAACCTGCGTATTAATTATGTTAACATCTAGGTTCGCCCCTAGGTGTCCCAATGTAACTGTTAAGCGTAACTCTGAATTTTTACAGTTATGTTACGTATGAACCCATTAAGCACCCCCCACCCCCCAACTTTTAAAGAATTTTTTTAAAAAATTGTATAACATTTTTAAAAAAGATTATTTTAAAGTCAAGGTCAGGGCGCCCGCTCCCCCTACCATTATTAAATACGGGTATATGGCACAAAAAGAAATTACGGTTTCCGTTTGTTCACTGAACCATAAAACTCTTAGCTGTTGAGTTTAACATTACAGAATAAAATTAATCAATGTCAGTTTATTGTGGCACAATTTATATTTGAATAGAATTAATGTTCGTCTGGCAAGACTTTATATTGTAAACAAAAAATCAATTTTTTAAAAAAAAAATAAATATAATTATTAAGTAATCATTTATTTGAAGCTAGCACCAGGATGTGGTTATTCTGTTGTGTTTAATTCTCTCTATATCAAAGTGTGTGGCCGGTTACTTTGTATTTATTTATTTCTTGTGTCTACAGAATTTTTCCCAACCTTAAAGTTCAAAGTTCAATCGATACTTTTTATGACACCCAACCAAAAAAAATAAAAAAATATAAAAAAAATTAAAAAAATAAATAAAGTAAAAAATTTTAAAATCTGATTTTCACCATGAACCAACACCACGCCAGTGGTAGACTGAACATATTATTAGGTCCTACTGCACCAACTGAGCTAAACCTGCCATCTACGCCATACTCCACCAACTGAGCTAAACCTGTCATCTAGGTCCTACTCCACCAACTGTTCTAAACCTGTCATCTAGGTCCTACTCCACCAACTGAGCTAAACCTGCCTTCTAGGTCCTACTCCCCCAACTGAACTAAACCTGCCATATAGGTCCTACTCCACCAACTGAGCTAAACCTGTCATCTAGGTCCTACTCCACCATCACCAACTGAGCTAAACCTCTCATCTAGGTCCTACTCCACCAACTGAGCTAAACCTCTCATCTAGGTCCTACTCCACCAACTGAGCTAAACCTGCCATCTAGGTCCTACTACACTAACTGAGCTAAACCTGTCAACTAGGTCCTACTCCACCAACTGAGCTAAACCTGCCATCTAGGTCCTACTCCACTAACTGAGCTAAACCTGCCATCTAGGTCCTACTCCACTAACTGAGCTTAACCTGCCATCTAGGTCCTACTCCACTAACTGAGCTAAACCTGTCATCTAGGTCCTACTCCACCATTTGTACTAAACCTGTCATCTAGGTCCTACTCCACTAACTGAGCTAAACCTGCCATCTATGTCCTACTCCACTAACTGAGCTAAACCTGTCATCTAGGTCCTACTCCACTAACTGAGCTAAACCTGTCATCTAGGTCCTACTCCACTAACTGAGCTAAACCTGCCATTTAGGTCCTACTCCACTACCCGAGCTAAACCTCTCATCTAGGTCCTACTCCACTAACTGAGCTAAACCTGCCATCTAGGTCCTACTCCAATAACTGAGCTAAACATGTCATCTAGGTCCTACTCCACTAACTGAGCTAAACCTGTCATCTAGGTCCTACACCACTAACTGAGCTAAACCTGCCATCTAGGTCCTACTCCACTAACTGAGCTAAACCTGTCATCTAGGTCCTACTCCACTAACTGAGCTAAACCTGTCATCTAGGTCCTACTCCACCAACTGGGCTAAACCTGCCATCTAGGTCCTACTCCACTAACTGAGCTAAACCTGTCATCTAGGTCCTACTCCACCAACTGAGCTAAACCTGTCATCTAGGTCCTACTCCACCAACTGAGCTAAACCTGCCATCTAGGTCCTACTCCACTAACTGAGCTAAACCTCTAATCTAGGTCCTACTCCACTAACTGAGCTAAACCTGTCATCTAGGTCCTACTCCACCAACTGAGCTAAACCTGTCATCTAGGTCCTACTCCACTAACTGAGCTAAACCTGTCATCTAGGTCCTACTCCACCAACTGATATTAACCTGTCATCTAGGTCCTACTCCACCAACTGAGATTAACCTGTCATCTAGGTCCTACTCCACCAACTGAGTTTAACCTGTCATCTAGGTCCTACTCCACCAACTGAGCTTGACCTGCCATCTAGTTCTCCTACAACACGTATTCATCACATTTCATTCTCGTGACATTCTATTGTCAAGACCGAGGAGTGCCCGAGGGATTTGCCATGAAAACATTGTATAGAAAATTGACGATTGATAGCATGTCAAGATCTGGTTTATCTGAAATACAGTGTAAGAAGTCAAGGGTTCTGGGGTTTTGCTCCTGCGACTCATGAACAAATAATCTTGTTGCGTTAAAAGAATATGAACTTTATTGACCTTCCCACAATCTACTGTGTGTTTAACATATGCGTGTATATAATTATCCGCCTGGCCTGGTTATAAAACTTATATGAATGGAAATTCAGAAAAATATTTTTGTAAGTTTCGCACGTTTTCTCGAAACAATGCAAATGATCACTTAAATTTATGTTAATTGCTTGACTTTTTTTTCTTTCTATGGTAAAACCCAATGAAATCAGTCTTATAATTTTTAATTTTTATCCTTCTGAAAGTCTTTCTTTCAACTGAAACAGTCTTTAGGCTGGTTATTAAAAAAAATAATTCCGTAGATACCATTTTCCCCCCAGTAGATTCAGGCTACCACTAGCAATTATCAAATTGTGTACAATGGAAGGGAGATCTATTCCTTAAACCCGAATTACAACTGGGTTAATACCTCAGCGAAGGAGAGCGATACATCAGAAATATGTTAAACATGAAAAGCCTTTTATTTTTATGTTAATCCTTAAATAACGTAGTTGATTAAAACCGCTGTCACCATTACTCGGTGCTTATCCTCGCGCTTTAAATTCCAACCTGTAAGGTTCAGAGGATTTAGTATTATTCATGTATAGGTGAGCCAGGTACATGTGAGCCATGTACAGGTGAGCCAGGTACAGGTGAGCCATGTATAGGTGAGCCAGGTACAGGTGAGCCAGGTACTGGTGAGCCAGGTACAGGTGAGTCATGTATAGGTGAGTCATGTATAGGTGAGCCATGTATATGTGATCCATGTATAGGTGAGCCATGTACAGGTGAGCCAGGTACAGGTGAGCCAGGTACAGGTGAGTCATGTATAGGGGACTCATGTATAGGTGAGCCATGTATAGGTGAGCTATGTATAGGTGAGCCATGTATAGGTGAGCCATGTATAGGTGAGCCATGTATAGTTGAGCTATGTATAGGTGAGCCAGGTACAGGTGAGCCAGGTACAGGTGAGCCATGTATATGTGAGCCATGTATAGG
Organism: Radix auricularia; assembly: GCA_002072015.1. Classification (NCBI taxonomy): domain Eukaryota; kingdom Metazoa; phylum Mollusca; class Gastropoda; family Lymnaeidae; genus Radix; species Radix auricularia. Next base: position 178,390 of record MUZC01004754.1, on the reverse strand, counting down.
TGAGCCATGTACAGGTGAGCCAGGTACAGGTAAGCCATGTATAGGTAAGCTATGTATATGTGAGCCATGTATAGGTGAGCCAGGTACAGGTGAGCCATGTATATGTGAGCCATGTATAGGTGAGCCAGGTACGGGTGAGCCATGTATATGTGAGCCATGTATAGGTGAGCCATGTACAGGTGAGCCAGGTACAGATGAGCCAAGTACAGGTGAGCCAGGTACAGGTGAGTCTTGTATAAGTGAGCCATGTATATGTGAGCCATGTATATGTGAGCCATGTATAGGTGAGCCATGTATATGTGAGCCATGTATAGGTGAGCTATGCATAGGTGAGTCTTGTATAGGTGAGCCAGGTAAAGGTGAGCCAGGTACAGGTGAGCCAGTTATAGATTAGCCACATTTAAATGAGCCATGTATGTTGAGCCGTGTATAGTGAGTGGTGTAGCCAGCCAAAACATTTGTACCCCCCCCCCCCACAAAATAAATCTCCAGGTTAACAGGTCCCGCGTGACGGCAGTGGTTCTCAGAATGTCTCGTAGTGGGTTAGCGAGGGTTAACACCAGCCGGGGGAGGACAAGGATAACTTTGAACCCCGACCCCATCCAAGAAAATTAATTAAAAAGAAATAAAGTAACAATAAAAACAAATTCCTCTTCTAAGGAAATATGTAACAGACAAACAATCAAACACACACACGCACACGCACGCACACACACACACACACACCCACACACACAAACACACACACCCACACACACACACACAAACACACACACATACACACCCACAAAACACACACCCACACACACACACACACACCACACACACACACACACACACACACGGGGACTTAACCTCGGATTCAACATACCCCAATCCTCACACACTTTTTTTTCATGTTCTTGAATGAACAAATAGGTGTTCAAAGAGACCTAAGAGTTCACTATTTTAATATAAGGACCATTTATGTACGCTGCCTTTGAGGTCCATCCATAGCCATTTTATTACTTTAATTTAAAAAAATTAAAAAGTAAATTCTAGACACACAAAATAAAAAAAAAATCGAGATACTTAATTTGAATACGACACAAACAAAATTATTACGAAGGATATCACACAATTTCTCATTACACTCTTTGATAGTCTTTACTATCCATCATTCATCTCCTGATTTTTCGTTTAATCCCGCCTCTCAATGACGTCTTGCCACTCCCCTTTCCTCACCCCTCACCTCATTTCTGTATCTCTCAACCAATTTTCCCTCTAAGGTTCGTTGGTCCGTGCGCTGTGTAAAAAAAAGTGTGACCAAAGTTGCACAGTCTCAATTTTTTGTGCAATATTTTATCAAAATTGGCTAAGTTGTAATTGTAATTCTAAACTGCTGCTCGGCGTCGGTCAGATATATGTATACATTCAAATTGTGACGTTACTTTTAATTGAAATTGTTTTTATTACGCAACCTTCATTAAGGGAAAGGAACATTTTCATTTTATTACTTTTCATATTTATTTTTGAACTTACTGTTTAATTACATACTTATTTTTGGCATAAAAGGCTGCAGCGGTCACAGCATCGTGGATGAAGAAAACTGACCATAATACCAGTGATGGCTTTACCTATTTGCTAATCAATCCCAGCTTAAAGGGAAGATGGCTCTAAGCTCTAAACCCGTTCTTTTTCATTACACCTTCTCTCCCCAACTTCTCTTCACTTCTCTCTGAAAATTTATTCAAGGTATTGATTGACGATGCATAGTAAAAAAAAATTTTTTAATCTTTAGATTTATGATATATACAGGTCAGTGTGGGAACCCCTGTCCCATTATTATTATGATAAATAAACTCTATTCTAATCTACCCCCTTGGGCTCAGTTATAGTATTAACAACACTTTAAACCCGAGCGATTATGCCGTAAATATTATCAGTGGACTATAATGGTTGTCGCTTGTTAGCTATTGACTTTGCCCGCCCCATGTCTAAACTATAAACCTAGTCCCTAGCATTACCCAGGCGTATCGAATTCGAACTATCTTTTTTGTTCAACCAGTGGGTCCAAAACAGGAGTCTCCGGCTACCTTGTTTGCTTATGCACGCGTGAAACAAATATCAAAATATGGTTTTTATACTCACATCAAGTAACTGTTACACTGCTAATAATCTCTAATTATTGTTGCTCGGAATCTCCTTGAAAAGCCTTTAATAAAACTATTTACTAAAAAATTACCAACAAAACAATGACAGAGATGAGTAAACTCCCCTGCTTCTATACTTTTACCTACAAAATACTGTATGATAACTTGTATGCTTTTGGTGATTAATTTCGTCTATGGCGTTGCCACTTTTGTGTGTGGGGGTGGGGGGAGGGGACTTGAGGAGGGGAGGGCAATGCGGCGTGGCCACACAGAAAATCTGACTGCGCAGCAGTTTAGAAATACCGCACAACAAGTTTTGATAAGTATAGTACGAATATATCTAAGATGGTGGGGTGCACAATTTTGGAGAAAAATGATTTAGCCTTTGAAAATTCTCATATATTTTACTTGTCCTATTTAAAATTACAAACAATTAATACTTTCTGAGGCCTTAATGTTACCCGGTAAGAAAACCACCCCAGCTCACCCGCCCCGCCCCTTTTTTGTTGTTGTTGTCCAGATGGCCAAGGCGTATAAGGTTTTCACTTAACGTCGATTCGATTTCTGAGACAAAAGGTTCACGATATGACAGAGATTGAGAACCACTGGGACTGGTTGGCTCTCAAGCAGACCAAAAATCACGACATAAACCTTTCTATCGATTTAGTGATTAAGGAAATCTCTGTGGATAAAATGTATACAGGGATTGACTCGGAGTCGTTTTTAGAGACAGCTTTATGGCACGATCGCGGAAACGTTCAGACCAGCATTTAATGACAAATTTAGAAATAGTTTTGTCAATAAAAAAGCCATCTTGAAAACATCTAAATTCCTTCGTCCGTTCCGAAGTCGACATATTTTTTGGGTACAATATCTCGATCTTGTATTGAATACGTAATTTGTGCCCCCCCCCC
>MUZC01004754.1:142355-175331 GCA_002072015.1 Radix auricularia | reverse complement strand
CCCCAACCAAAAAAAAAAAATTAAAAAAAAATCTCTCTGCTGCCCTTATTACAACACGTATAAATCAATTGTAAGTTGACCAAAAAAAAAAATAATAATCAAACCATCAGCTACTTTAAGCTGGATGATCAACCTAGAGAATCTATAGAAAAGATAAAGAGCGGACAACGAAACAAGTCTTATTTTCTGAGATATACTGCATTGTAATTTATGTGCCAAATCTGAACACAGTTTCCACGAAATCTCACGAATAAGCCCCCCCCCCCAACCCCGCTATTGCACACGATATAAAGTCTGCGCTCGGTATGCTTGCAATATTTTTTTAAAGTAGGTTTTTCCGTAAGAATCTCCACATTTAAAGTGATGTCTTTATACCTATAATATAACGTGATTACACTGAAAACACTTACTTATAAGTCGAGGCACGAAGAATAACTGTAACACCAACTCACTCAAACAATTGTTGAGAAGACCACAAAGATCCGCTAGTAATATTCGGGCGGATATTTTTTTCCCCCAAATTTAAAAACAACTTCAAATTAGAGTAAAAATCCTCTCACATGAACACTGCATAGTTATTTCTTCAATGAAGCCATGCCGGGGGGACTACTTCGCCTTGGCGGAATGTATTTCTCATGCAGTAAGAATCGAATGTTTCCAGTGGAATTATTCCAATGTTTACTTTTGTGTATGCCGCTATCGGGGTAGCTGAAGCGTAAATATTATGTCATTGTATTCTCGTTACAACCCCCTCGCATGATTCTAAATTTAATCCTTTCTTGACCCAATGTTGTACAAAGGGCCGTCCTTAAAAGACTACACGCAAAATTTGGCCGATTCTCACCCCCTCCCCACTCATCACACGTCGTCAGAAAAACTTAGACCCCTCCCCCAATATGACGTCATAAAAGCCATATTTTCTATTTGAAAATGAGCGTGCTTTAAATTACTTATTGAAATTTAATGTAAGGATGCGTTCTAATCTGTTAACACACACAGACTCTATAGCCAAGTAAAACGTCATTAAATAAATTGTTATCAATCAAATATTTAGGTGGAATTTCTAATTTAAGTTACGCTTTTCGATGTGACGTCACACCCATCGCCCATCCCATTTTTTCCCCGAAGCGACATTTTCAGCAGAGTTTATCAAATAAATTAAAAGGGTTGGCTAAAACCTTGTCCCGCCCATGGTGGTACAAGTGCCAGCAACACCTATGACCAATCAACAAACAATGAGACCGCAAAGATTATTAGATATATCTGTGCCTTCAGCCATGTTCCTTTTAAGGTTCATTGGTCTGTGTGCAAAGTTCAAAAACTCATGTTGCTCAGCTACCATTTTTTGTGCAATATTTTATCAAAATTTGCAAAGCAGTAATTCTAAACTGCTGATCGGCGTCGGTCAGATATCTGCGAGGTTTACAGGAAACATTGACTTCGTCAGTTTTCGCTTAACGCCCAATCCATGCATCCAGCTTGTGACGTTTCTTATTATAGAATTGTTTTTATTACGCAACCTTCATTAAGGGAAAGGGGCATTTTCATTTTATTACTTTTTATATTTATTTTTGAATTAACGGTTAAATTACAAAATTTGTTTTGGCATAAAATGCTGCAGCGGTCACAGCATCGTGGATGAAGAAATCTGACCATATCACCAGTGATAGATTTACCTATTTGCTAAACAAGCTATAGCGAAGGGCCCCCGCCTTCCTGGGGGTCCCGCGGATTTTTTCTTTCATATTTTGCACTGACATAGAATATCTTGACTTCAAAAGGACTCCCATATCTCAAGTAGATTAGGGCCCTGTCAATTGTAAATCCGGCTCTGCATATCACCCCATACTTGAATCAATCGTTAATTTTGATTAAAGCCGGACATCTCATGGGAAATAACAAAAACAGGTAAATGACTTTTTGTTTTATTGAGTTATTTCCCCTGTATCGTAGACAAAGAAACGTTATATTTTGAATTTTCTAAACTGCTATGGACTGTTGTTCTTTGTTCATCAGCGATACAGATCCTGTGTTCTGCACTATTACATTGTTCATTAATTAAAAAAAAAAATAATAAATTGAAAAAAAAATGTTGAATTTTAATAGAATTTTTATCGATTAAATTTATTAAAATCGATATTTAATCGATAAATTTTTTAACGATTAATCGAGAAATTAATAGTTAATTTCCGCAGCCCTATTTACCATTATTCACTAATTAATGTAATTATAGCTCTTTTTTACTGCCTTCATTAAATCATTATCTTCACTGTTTGCACCGATTTTATTATTTCTACTGTTAAAATAATTTCAATGGTCTCACTTTAAAAAAAAAAATTATTTCCAAGGTCTAAACATTTGTACTAATTTATGTGGTTTTTCATTTATTTGTTTCCGTAAATTGAAACAGGGACTAGGGACTACTCTTTAAATTTTAAAATAATGCGAGTAATAGTAATCATTTTAAAAAGGATTGAATAGACATACTTTCGTTAGAGACTAGAGATTTTTCTTCAGGTAATGAGTCACTTGTAAGTTCAAGTTTGTCCATGACGCATGCATCAACTTTAAGCCCCCCCCCCCCCAAATGCAACCCAGATTGATCGTTCCTTTCCACACATCCTATACTATATACCCCACAAACTTTTAGCACTACGCATGTCAATAATATCCCTTTCTGTGACATAACCTCAGCTGCCTAAGACGGGAACCTAGGAAACCAGAAAAACCAACACTCTATAAACATTTAAGTCTCGAAGAAAAATGCAAGACTAGTCTTGTCTTCTCTTATTTGTTACAGACTCACTTTCTATACTGAAGTTTATTGCATCCTACATAGTGACAATGGCTAAAAGAATTAGGAAAGTATTAGAAAATGTACATGTTTAAAAAGTGAAATTTTAATTATACTGAAGTGCAAGGCTAGATGGCGCTGCTAAGTATGACCTTTGAACTTATTGTTATGTTATGGTTCTTAGGAAAAGTGCAGCGTAATAATTGTAGGTAACTGTTGGGACATGTCATTAATTAAACATTTTAAACTTGTATTATGTTTTGAAACAATAAGTAAAAAGAATTTATTTTTGCAAAAGTATAACAAAGGGATTTGAGTAGTTAACCGGTAAGGCAGGCCAAGGTGTGAAGTCACAGTTAAGTTAGCATAGGCATAGGCCGGTGGTAGGCGTCAGTTTCAGTGCACACCTACTAAACTAATATACTAATATACTAACCTACTACCTACACTACTCTACTCTCACTACACTGAATAACACTGTCACTTCAGTTACCAATGAATAAAAATTCAATAAATTTTCATATGCAACTGCAAGGCCATGGACCTGTATGATGTATGGACCATAGGCCATATACTTTTTTCAAATTTCCCTAAATTCAAAATTTTTTTAATGTGTATTAGTATTAGTATTATTAATACTATTACTAATAGTCTATTACTATTATTATAACTATACTAATACTATACTATATTACACTATACTATACTATAACTATAACAAATGACAAATTCACAAATAAAAAATTTCTAATGATAAGGCATATTGCCATTGCCAACCAACAAGACTATTAGTACTATTACATTTTATATATATGTATTCTCTCAACAGTATGATTTATGAACATAAACTCTGCAAAGTTTACCAATTCCAAGAAATAATATTTTAATAAACACCAGATCCTCAGAATGGGAGACTATGAACAGGTACTCTTGATATTTTATCTGTGGGGCTCAATTGAAAACAAGAATAATATGCATACTGCATTATACATTGCTCGTTTTATTATTTTGCATTGAAAGTTTGTGACAGAAAGTTAACAAAACTGTTAATGAGATGTTAAAGTATTACAGAGTGGGTTAAAGTTTTACAGAGTCTTTAGTCTTCTGTATAGAAGGAGCGTCTGTAACAGATAAGATAAAAGAAGTAGGGGTACTGTGGTCGAGGGGCATGCGCGCTCGGCTGACGTACCGACGGTCCCGGTTTCTAATCTATGTGAAGGCAGGGATTTGTTCCCGGGTAAAGTGTGTTATTGAGTCCAACCAGCTCTGAATGGGTACCTAACACTAGTTAGGGAAACAAAGGCGGCAGGGTAATGTGTGGAACCAATGAAGACAAGAATTTTTTTTTTAAAATCCAGATTTGTTATTTTAGGGATTTGTTCTGCTTAAATGTCATGAAAATTCCCTACATTGGCATGTTTAAAATAATTTAAATCATTTCATAACTTTTAGTTGGTTTATATTTTAGAACAGAATAAATCTGTGTGTAGAGTTTATCAAATAAATTAAATAGTGCTGAAATAACACCATTAGTTAAATCATTCAACCTAGAAACATTTGAGCACCATTGGTTATTAAATTTTTCACATCACTTAGACTTCATACAATAAACTTTATTAAAAAATTATGGAAATGTGAGAAACTTTAATGAAACTTTTTGTATTTCATAAGTTATCTTAATTTATAATAAATGTATTGTTTACTTCATATGTAATTTTATTTATATAATAAATCTATTGTTTATCGCAGGTTGTCAAGGATCTTAGATCATCATTTGCCACTGGGAAAACCCGAAGTTTGCCCTGGCGAGTTGCCCAACTGAAAGCCATTATTAAGCTTTTTGAAGAAAATGAATCTGCTATCTTTGAGTGTCTGTTCAAAGATTTGCACAAAGTAAGTTAATAAATAGTGGAACAATTTATATTTTGTTTGAAGAAAAGAAGGAGTGATTATAAAGTTTATTTCAGCTTAATTTCATCTGCAGCAGACAATACTTAACAGGAGAAGAAATAAATTGAAATTAAAAAACTTAAAAGTGCTTCCTGATAATAAAGTTCACTTGTAAAATTTGAATTGTTCAAAATAGGGACCAACCGGGTAGACATTTTCTACCGGGTACCAAATCCGAATAGTTAGATGTACTATTTGCCAGATCCGGGAAAGAATCTGAGTAATAGGGTTATTAAAAGAAAATCAGAAATCCGAATTAATTTCGGTTTTGAAAACGATTAGCGGTTGCTTTATTTTGCAAAACCATAACTTCCTTGTATTTAGCTTTCACGTTTTCTACCAATACAATTTAATTTCAGGCATTCAATTGGGTTTAATTTAAATTATTATTGACTGCATTTTTATTGTCTACTTTACCACTGTCTAAACTTTTCATGCAATGCTATTATGATCAGAAGAATAGATTATTAATTTATTAAAATTTAAATAAGTAAAGTTCATTATATATTACTTCTAAATTTGGTTTCTCTTGTTAAAATGTTAATTATTACCTTTGTAACTGTTATATGCTGCTAATTTTAGTTAATATATTTACTTTAATTTGAATTTGTTTTATTATTTTATTTTATATTTAAACAGTTTAAATTTTTTAGTAAATAAGGCGGTGTGGCGCTAGTCACTAGAAGTAAACACAAAATTATTGTAGAAAAATAGTTTATTAACTTTATGTCTTCATAATTTCAAGTTATTAATTTTTATAGTTAGGTTAGAAATTGTTATATTTTTAACAATTTCTAAGTATACTAATCTTGATATTTATCAAATTCCTAAATTGTATTTTTAGATATTTGGTCATTTTTTTTCTGAGGCGAATATTTCAGAAAAAACTGATATTTGGCAGGGCGAATGTCCCGAGCGATTTCCGGTTGGTCCCTAGTTCAAAGTAAAAAAATGCCTTTCACACAGCTCTGTATCAAATATTTTCAGAATGAAAGGTCTTAGGTTTTTATTAATGAAAAATAAAATTTCAAAGTACAAAAAATTAAAATAGAAAAGTCCTCAGTTGTTTATTTGTGGAGGTAAGATCAAAGATAATTGATTTGATCATTGATTTGTCAGTTGATTCAAAGGTCATGGGGTCATACAGCAAGTGGCAAATTCAAAGATCACAAATGGTGTTAATTAGATTTGCGTATGAAATATGATCAATGTTGTTTTAATCAGCAAAAAAAAACCCCATTCCTTACAGTTCATTGGGTCATTATATTTTTCAATGTTTTTTGCTTTCTGTTAAGGCAGTTCTAAATCAATAATCATAATGATTTTATTTTTTAAACTGACATTATTAGAAATGAAATAAAGGTAAATGAACTTGGTATAATTTTGAACATCACTTGTATTATTATTATCATTAAAATTATTTACTACGATTTCCATCTTCAGAACAAGGCTGAGGCAGCCATAATGGAGACCATGCTCTGTGTCAATGACGCCGTGAACGCCATCAACAATTTAAATGACTGGACCAAGCCGGAGAAGGTGAGCTCAGGACAATGTACTTGTTCTAATTTATGTCAATTTTGTTTTTTGTTCTTAAGCTATGAAAATATTGGTCAACAAAAGTGTTTCTGACCTTTTTTCCCTACTGATGACCAAAGTTCCCTTTAAATTGCGCAGAAATCTGAAAGATGCCACGCAGCAGTTTAGAATTACAGTGGAGCAAGTTTTGAGAAGTATAATGTAATATCTGTTTGTGGGGTTTAAAATTTTGAACACAAAAAAATGGATGATGTGAAACTTGAGTTTTTTTATTTTGCACATGGACCAACAACCTACTAATTTATAATAATAATAATACATAAACATTTTATTGAACATCTTCAATAGAGTTACTGTAATACTCAAGTTTTTACTTAAACGTTAAGTTTGACCATTCACACACAATCTTGGTTATATTTAGCCACCTCAAGGTAATCTTTACATTTAGAAAGAGATTGTATTTTATTTATTAGGTTGCAAAAGGTGCCATATACATGATGGACAATGCTTACATTATGAAAGAACCACTGGGTGTCACGCTCATCATAGGTGCCTGGAACTATCCTGTGCAGCTGACCATCTTGCCACTCATAGGGGCCATAGCAGCAGGTCAGTGCATTAAATAACTTTTAAATCTCGTATAGGAACCACAGCTCCAAAGTTTATATCTTACAAAAAAGCGTATAGAAAAACACTTGAACCTCACATGGGTAAAGTTTTCAACTTTTAATCAATTAATCCAAAAATATTTGTTTGTCATCAGGCAACTGTGCAGTCATCAAACCTTCAGAAATGGCAGAGGAAACTGCTAAGTTTCTTGTAGAAGTTGTGCCAAAGTACTTGGATAATGTGAGTAAAATATTTGTGCAACAGATAGGAATTAGGCAAATATTCTTTAATTTCAATTTATTTCTCTGCTTGATATTCCTGTAAAGTTTTTATTGCTGGGAAATGTTTTTTTTGTTTCTGCCTTTAGAATGTGACAGTCTTCTTTCTACTGGTTGCTCTTATTGGATCTGGAAATGTTTATTTTTAGTCTCCATAATGATCACTTGTGTTGCTGCGTGAAAGTGACTGGAAAAACTTGTTATAACCAACAGATGTAATCAACTGTTCTGTCCCACTTTCTGTCAACTGTTCTGTCCCGCTTTCTGTCAACTGTTGTGTCCCACTTTCTGTCAACTGTTCTGTCCCACTTTCTGTCAACTGTTCTGTCCCACTTTCTGTCAACTGTTCTGTCCCACTTTCTGTCAACTGTTGTGTCCCACTTTCTGTCAACTGTTCTGTCCCACTTTCTGTCAACTGTTCTGTCCCACTTTCTGTCAACTGTTCTGTCCCACTTTCTGTCCATTGTTCTGTCCCACTTTCTGTCAACCGTTCTGTCCCACTTTCTATCAATTATTCTGTCCCACTTTCTGTCAACTGTTCTGTCCCACTTTCTCTCAACTGTTCTGTCCCACCAACCTTCAACAGAGACATGGGCTGTACGTTCTTATGAGAGTGTAGGAAGCAAGAATCTTCTGTAAAGTTTAAAAAAATAGAAGTGCCTAAAGATGAAATGTTTATACCACAATTAGGAAGCTTGAAATGTGTTGTGGGGATCAACAAGTGGCAATGACAAATAATGAGGAAGGTTGAAATGTGTTGTGGGGATCAACAAGTGGCAATGACAAATATTGAGGAAGCTTGAAATGTGTTGTGGGGATTAACAAGTGGCAATGACAAATATTTGAGTTGCAATACATGACGACATTGTTCTTCGACACCTCCACCTTTTTTAATAACATAAACCGATGTCCTTATTTAGGGGCTAACTTCTCCTGCGTTGTTGAGGGAAACATAAGTGTAAGAGGACAGGATGTGATGTCACATAAACATGGCAGCAGCAGTCTGTCTCAGCCACCACACCTATATCTCGTAGTCCGTTTTAAAAAACAGTTGTGCGTGTAACATAAGACCACTTTACCTACATAATTACAAACTTTATTTTTCCCCCACAATCTAGGACTGCATTCGTGTGATCAATGGGGGCGTCAAAGAAACTACTGCCCTCCTACAGGTCCGTTTCGACCACATCTTCTACACAGGCAACAGCGTGGTGGGCAAGATTGTCATGGAGGCAGCGGCCAAATATCTGACTCCTGTTATTCTGGAACTTGGAGGAAAAAGGTCATTTCTTAGCGTAATTAAGAAGAAGCATTTTTTTGTGTGGTAATAACTCCATTTTATTGAAATTATATTTAACATTCTTGGACACGCTTTAAAGCTAATTTCCCAAGTCTGTTGTATTATATGAATTATAATTAACAGTTGGTGTTGTGTCCTAGTTAACCAGTTAGAAACATCACATTTTCTGCCCAAAATGTGTTAGTTATGTCTTTGGAGAATTCTGATGAAACAAAAACAACATTGAAAATTTGTCATTAAAACTATTCACACTGCAGGGGCTTTGAGTTTGTGATGATTGATTTTTATAGTTATATAATTGCTGATTATTATGATAAAAAAATGTTGTAGATCTCCAGTGTTCAAATTGTTCTATTTGTAAAATGTCTTCTTTGGTTTAAATGAGGGCTGTGGAAATTAACAATTAATTTCTTGATTAATCGGTAAAAAATTTTACCGATTAAAATATTATTATTAATAATTAATATTAGCTTGCTTTTTTAACGTACAAACTTCTCCATTTTAAAGTATTTTTTTTTAAAGTGCAAATTTTAAAATAAGCTGTTTCTTAGGAAAAGGATATTAAAAAATTAAACATTGTTTTTACTTAATTAAATTAACCATAACAAAATTTAAATTCATTGACTTTGACATTATATTGAACTACTTATATATTTATATTAAAAAATGACAAGTGCCTGTTGTTACTTCCCTTGAAATTTTCAGTTTAATGAAGTTATCATCTTATTTTTAGCTGCCATGAAAATTCTCTATTAATTATTCGGTAATTTTTCAAAAGTTAACTATTAAATTAAAATTAATCGATAACAGCCTTAGTTTAAATATATGTCTTCATTTATATTATAAAATATTTGTCCCACTGATTTGAATCAATTATAAAGAATCTCATTTTAAAAAAGTATTTTCCCCTTTGAAATTAAATCTTATCTTTCCGGAACCTTGATCCCCAGTCTTGAAATAACTTAAATTATGATTTCTGATTGACAGCCCAGTTTATGTTGACAAGGGAACCGACCTGGAGATTGTGGCCAGGAGACTGAGCTGGGGCAAGTTTTGTAATGCTGGTCAAACATGCATTGCCCCGGACTATGTGATGTGTCCAAAGGACGTCCAGGTAGGCGGGTGGTGGGCACACCAGTTAGCATTCCTGGTTAGTGCTAGCGCTTGTGTAAACTAGGTCACTGGTTATTTTTATTAGCACTTGTGTAAACTAGGTCACTAGTTATTTTTAGCACTTGTGTAAACTAGGTCAATTGTTATTTTTTAGCACTTGTGTAAACTAGGTCACTAGTTATTTTTTGGCACTTGTGTAAACTAGGTCACTAGTTATTTTTTTTAGCACTTGTGTAAACTAGGTCACTAGTTATTTTTTAGCACTTGTGTAAACTAGGTCACTGGTTAGTTTTGGCACTTGTGTAAACTAGGTCAATAGTAAGTCTTAGCACTTGTGTAAACTAGGTCACTGGCTAGTTTTGACACTTGTGTAAACTAGGTCACTGGTTAGTTTTAGCACTTGTGTAAACTAGGTCATTGGTTAGTTTTAGCACTTGTGTAAACTAGGTCACTGGTAAGTTTTAGCACTTGTGTAAACTAGGTCATTGGTTATTTTTAGCACTTGAGTAAATTAGGTCACTGGTTAGTTTTAGCACTTGTGTAAACTAGATCACTGGTTAGTTTTAGCACTTGAGTAAATTAGGTCACTGGTTAGTTTTAGCACTTGTGTAAACTAGATCACTGGTTAGTTTTAGCACTAGTTTACGTAAACTAGGTCACTGGTTAGTTTTAGCACTTGTGTAAACTAGGTCACTGGTTAGTTTTAGCACTTGTGTAAACTAGGTCACTGGTTATTTTTTTTAGCCCTTGTGTAAACTAGGTCACTGGTTATTTTTTTAGGTCAGAAAATATGGAGGAGTTGCCTCAAAAGCATTTTATCAATGCCTGTAAAAAAAACAACTAACAACTCAAGCAGTTTGTGAGACCTTTCAAAAGCTCCAATTCTTACTGACTTTGTTTTTTTTGGGTAATATTTAGATGGGTTAAATGAACAAGGGTGATATTTAACTATTCCTACTCTAACTTGACCCCTACAGGATGGACTTGTTGAAAAGGTCAAGTCAGCTATTGAAGAGTTCTACACAAAAGATCCTAAATCATCTGACAGCTATGGGAGGATTGTAAATGAGAGACATTTTCAGTAAGCTTAATGTTTGCTTGATATTCTCAATAGTCAGTGTACATGACATTGGCAGTAGGCAGTCTTTATTACATTCATAACTTTTCAACTTCTTTTTGTGAATTTTAAAAGAAAATAGCTTAATTAAAAAGTAATAATTAAAAAAAAAACAAGTAAAAAAAACTTGAATGAGTACTTCAATGCAATTTTCAACAAAGATTTTTTTTTTTTTTTAAGGGAAATCATTCTAGATTACATTAAAAGTCATTTCAAATCAGTAATTCTGAAAGTAAACAAAATATGGTGTCATATTCCCTAACACGACATCACAGCCATTATTTGTCAATAAAATACACACCGCGCACCAATCTAACATTAGCATTCACAAAGTAATTTCAATCATTAGGAAAGTAATCAACACAATCAATATCTACAAATTGCTGCTAAAATTATGGGAGTCGAACAAAAAGAGATTTTTCAAAAATTCCTTCTTCAACATTGTTCTAAAAATTATTAGCTATAGCTTGGCATTTGTTTCAACCCAATAGATGTTATGGTTGGCGAGTAATTGACAAAATACTTAGTTTTTTTTCAGGTTTTTAAATATTTTCCAGTAAACCTTTTTGGTATTTTTTTGGTCGTTGCACATCCCTGGGTCACCCTTAGCATATTTGCAAAAGACCCGAACGCTCTATCTGGTGTGGTTCAGGAGTTGCATGTGCAAGCGCAAACATTAGAAACATGTGCACATAGGCATTTCAAATATATAAACATAATTTCCAAGGGAAAATATGTTAAAAACCTACTTGCATCAGGGACATTTCTTCAGTGAAATGGAATTTTTGTAAAGTTTGTCTAATTTATATGAAATGTCCCTTGACTGAATTGATGTTTAATTTAATTTTAAACAATCGTGCTCAATCTGGGAAATTCCATTAAAAAAACCTGTCATCTGCAATTTTATTTCTTATTAACCCCTTTATCAAAATTTTTTTTTTATCAACCGGAAATGTTCAACTGGCAAATACAATTAAACAAAAACATTTGTAAAAAATGACAGCATACATTTCTGTGCTCTTGTTGCTATAAACCCTTAAACATCTGTATTCACCACTTTTAAACACAGGAGACTACAGAGGCTAAAGAAAGGAGCCACTGCTGCCTACGAGGGTGAAGACGATGAGAAGGAACGTTACATCGCCCCCACTGTCATTCCCAATGTGAAACTGTCTGACCCCATCATGCAAGACGAGGTGATCTTAAATTTTACAAATTGTACTTTTTAAACTTTTCGGTCACTGGAATGAGGAGATCTTGGACAGTCGAGATCAGTACTTACATCTTGGACAGTCGAGATCAGTACTTATATCTTGGATAGTCGAGATCAGTACTTATATCTTGGACAGTCGAGATCAGTACTTATATCTTGGACAGTCGAGATCAGTACTTATATCTTGGACAGTCGAGATCAGTACTTACATCTTGGACAGTCGAGATCAGTACTTATATCTTGGACAGTCGAGATCAGTACTTACATCTTGGACAGTCGAGATCAGTACTTACATCTTGGACAGTCGAGATCAGTTCTTACATCTTGGACAGTCGAGATCAGTACTTATATCTTGGCAGTGCAGATCAAGATCATAAATAATCACTGGCACACACCATTCCTAAGTCTATATTGAAGGGGAGCTTAATGCAGTCAACAAGGGGTGTGGTGGTTGAGCGGCTGTTGTACAGATTCATTGCATTTAATTTTGAAGCATTTCCCCTTATGTTCGTCTTTAGCTTGGTCTTTGGAGGGCTCCTTTATTATGTTTGTATGTTGTATTTGTTTTTTGGTGTGGGGATGAATGCTAACTTCAAAATATTTGATCATTTCTTAATTGTAGCTTCTTGTCTGATAAACTTTTATTGTTAGAGAAATTCTTCTAACAAACTTATATTTTTATTTTTGCTCTATTGCTTTTATCACATATTTTGTTCTGCATTACAATCACACAAATATTAAGACACCAATGATTAAACTCACTTAATGTTCAAACTTTTATGTTAAACACAACCAGATATTTGGACCACTTATGCCAATTGTTCCAGTGACTGACCACAAGGAAGCAATTGATATTATCAATGGGCGGTGAGTTATATATTATTTTGTGCATTTATAAAATTAGTTATGAAAATGACCACTAGGGCTGCAGAAATAAACAAATAAATAATCGTTAAAATTTTTTAATTGATTAAAATTAATTTGATAGATTAACTCTTCTTGAGCCTTAAGGTTTTTGGGAAACTTCCACCTCAGTGCCGTAAGAAATTCCCGAATGGCGATCAACCGGTTATGAAATTTTAAAAATTGCGTAAAATCCATTTATATTATTATTGTTATACTGATGTCATCTTTGAGGATAAGAATGGTTATTTTAGTTATCCAAAAGACCATATTGAGTTTAAAACAATATTTACCTGTAGTTTAGTACTATTATTTTAGTAATAAAGTATAGCAAAATCTTATCTTCGATAAAAAAAAAAAGTAAAAACTTCGCGAATCGAGCGTTAACACTAGCAAGGGAAACAGCTGCCATTGGCGGAAATCGAAAACATCATTTTTCACGCACTGAAGAGTTTTTATTTTCTGTAATTTCGATTCAGAAGAGAGTTCTATTGAGTCACGGATTATCGCGCTTTGGTAAAAAACAGTAAATCGTTGTTAGTGGTCACATTTGTCCCTCAGTGAGAAACCACTATCATTATTTGTGGTCACTTTTGTCCCTCAGTGAGAAACAGCTGTCATTGTATGTGGTCACTTTTGTCCCTCAGTGAGAAACCATTATCATTGTATGTGGTCACTTTTGTCCCTCAGTGAGAAACCATTATCATTATATGTGGTCACTTTTGTCCCTCAGTGAGAAACCGCTGTCATTGTATGTGTTCACCAACAACAAGAGCATCGGCCAAGAGTTCAGGGACAGAACAAGCAGTGGAGCTCTCCTCATTAATGACACAGTGGTTCATGCTGGATGTAAGTTTGAAGTTTAATTTTTGCCAGTGTTTAAATTTTTGGTATGAAGAAACCTCATATCTTTAGTGTAAACAAAAACGTTTTTTCCTGAACAATAAGTTATTCACACATGTCTATAGACATGACTATATTTTAAAAGTTGAATAGTCATATAATAATAGTTGAATAGTCATATAATACCACCATTACTTATAAAATACATAAATACGTTTTAAAACCAGAAGAGTTTTTTTTTAGTGTGATGATACTGACATAGTTTTGTAATATTTATACACAACTTGGTGTGGATTTCAGTAACTACTCTTCCATTTGGTGGTGTGGGTAACAGTGGCATTGGCTCCTACCATGGTAAACATTCCTTCAATGCCTTCAGCCATGACAAGCCAGTGATGGAGAAATCTTTGGCCCTGGACCAAGTCAACAGGTGGGTTTCTTATGGCTAAAAAATTTTTTGCAGAAAAAAAAGAAGTGTAACAATTTTTTAATCAAAAAATTGATTTTATCTTTGAATTAATCATTTTAAAATTTGAATCTCTTAACACTAAAAAAAAAACATGATTTCAGTAATTTCAAATTTATGGATTTCAATGCCTCCATTTTCTCCAACATCCTTCTAAACCCACTTACATCACTCCTGTTAATTGCCCTCTACATTCCCCTACCCCTGCCCTTCACTCTACTGCATTCAACAAAATTCTGTCTGCTGTTTTAAACAATCAATGACAACAGGTGCAATCCACACAAAATAAGTCTATGGCAACCAAGTCATATAAGCACTAAGATCTCCTCATTTAATACACATGAAAAGATATTAACATTGGTTATCATTTTATGGTTTCAGCATGCGGTATCCCCCATACACTGAGAAGAAACTGGGATGGGTCAAATGGCTGATGGCCAAGAAGGTGAAGAGACAGGGATTTTTTTCATTCATGCCGTTTGTTGCAATTGGAGTCATCATATCAATGATGTTTAAGGTAAGTTTTTTAAAATTTTATTTTGGAGGTTTTACTACAAGTGTGGAGTATTTAAGTCTTAATAATATTGAGATTCTGAGTTCTAATGAAACTGTCAGTTTTCCACAACGTAATATTTAAAATATTTGATTTAATACATTATTAGTGTTACAATGTGACTTTTTTTAATGAGAACATCTGTAAATTCTGTATGCATTCACAAAACTTCTCAATAAACATGAATAGAAATCAGAAATATTAATATTACCAAAAGAATCATAAAAAAAAATTCTTTTATACAGGTCAGCCTGTATTTTTTTCAAATTGTACAGGCTTTTTTTATTTCCTGTCATTAACTTGTATTTAGCTGCCTTAAATTAAGGATGGGGACACATTTCTGTGCCACACATTTCTGAGTCATACATTGCTGAGTCACATGGGTACAACCAGGATAATCTCTTGATTAAACCTGCAAAGCACTTTTGTACAACTAACTCAGCTTTTCTTTTTTCATCGTTAGTTTGCTTGCCCCACTGTAATATTCAACACACCAAAATGGTTTAAGTGCATTGTAGACCACATTGCTAATGTCACACCTAAAAAATAAAATCATTAACAACTCTTTGATCAAAAGAGATTTTTTGTGATATAGAAAATCATCCTTTTTAAAAAAAAAATATCTCAAAATGGATTGAAAGCCCATATTATTATATTATACAATTAATTTCTATTCCTCTAGCATAAGAGAGTTCCTTGCCATCCTCATTGCACACACACTTTGCTTTGGTCAAACGTTTCTGTTGAAGAAAGACTTCTTTTTTTTAAAAAAAAAGTTTCACAGAATATATTTACCTTTTAATTCAAGTTGCTCATTTTTTAAATATATATATAAAGATCTAAGAAATTGTGATTGATGTTTTATTCTCAGATTGTTGGAGTGGGGGCTGAGAGCCTTGAACAGAAAAAAAACATGTGAAATGTTTGAGAACTGCTGACTGCACAGTGATAGACCAACTCTTTTGTTCTCAAGATTCAAATTTTTGTTCGTTTTTTTAAAATGCAAAATATATTTGCTATGTGTTCTAAAGTTAAGAGACTTGACTGACAGACACTACTTATTACATACGCATACTTGTACTGCATGTTTTTTTTGGTATGTTTTAAGAGGTGATTCAGACACCTTTCATTGTGATAGCATTAGCTCTTTATTCAATCATGGCCAGGTTAATGATAATTGTTTTGTTGTCAAATTACTGGCTTATGTTTTTTGTTTGCGTAAATTGATAAAAATGCATCTTTGTTACAGATTTGTGTTTGCTGGCAAAATCTATGCATGAAATATGCATGCAGTTCGGACGTACATTTGTTTAAGACTTTTTGATAACTCAGACAATTTATAAATAAGAGAAATTTAGAATAAGAAATTACGTGTTTAAAGTAATTGTGCTCAGCTGACAGGCGTTTTGTTGTCATTGTTAATGGTTCGGTCACACACCTTCATGTTACTTAAATTTTTTACAAATGTTGCCTGTGTGAAGCATTCCACAAAACTGTGCTGTAAGACATGCACGCTTGGTAGCCTCACCAAGTAATAAAGGGTTAATTAGTTATTTATTCACGACTCCCAATGGAATGCGCATGTCTGGCCTTTAACCTAATAACAGGTGCACTTAAATTATAGAATTAAAATGTCAATGCTTATCATTCTTTGATAAACAAATATTGTAGCTCTGCTCTCCTTGCTCAGGTTCTTCTTGTCAAATTAAATCATTGTGTTTCTTTTTTGTTTTTGTTTTTTTGGGTTGCTACTTGTATATTTAAAAAATTTGTTTTTCAATCTGCTTTTTGAAATCCTTTACAAATTTTTTTACAATCTTTTTCTTTTCATGTTGACTGTAATTATATTCTTATGAGCATGTTGTTTTTCAGAAGTTAATTTATATCATATTATTAAAGAAATAAAGTTGTTTCCTCAAAAAATGATTTTTGCATTCAATGAATTTCTTAAACCGTAGTTTTAAATCAAAGATTTAAAAAAAAAAATTTTTGTTACCAGATCCATTCTGATGTTATTAGTTATTTGAAGATCTAAATCACAGATTTGTTTGATGATGTAGGTCACTGACTCATTCAATCAAATAGTTTAGTGGTGGGCAAACTGGCTAATGGACCACTTCAGGGAAAAGTGGTACCAAGAGTACGATGGCTAGGGGGGTATTCGCTAACATGCCCAGGCAGAGTGGAGCAGACCAGTGGTGGGGTCTAAACCGAAAGGACCAGAGTTTAGTGACCCAAATGCGCACTGAGCATTGCCCAACCAACTCTTACTTTAATAGGCTAGACTGGAACTGCCGTCATTGCAGCCAAGCCTCTGAGACGGTCACACACCTACTGACGTCATGTCCTGCGCTGGATATAGCCGGGGAGGTAAGGGAGGCAAAAGAGTCCGACGTGAAGACAATGTTGTATGGCACTGCTCAGCAGATGAAGCAGGTTGCCCAAGTATTAGCCAAGGCCTTAAGAGATTAGATCTCGGGTCATAAGAATATGTGTTTAGTTTAGTGGTGGGCAAACTATAGCCTCTTGGCTGCATGCTAGCAATGTTAGTACATGTACTTGCATTGAGGCTGACTTTTGTTTAGGTTTGCTCCCTTGATGTTTCATTTCTTTCTTAAGTGGCCCGTCGCGCTGTTAAGTTTACCCACAACTGATACAGATAGGGCCCCAAGTAGACCATGTGGCCCATTTATTTAAGGTACCACATTGATGAAAGTAAACTATTTTTTTGTAAGTCCACATGACCTCAAAAGTAATCAAGAAAATAAATTACATAGTCATCACTGGTAAAAAATTATTGATTGTTTAAAAGACTGAGCAACATTGTCACTTTGAAGATTGGTTGTGGGTAGTTATCAGTCTGATGAGTGAACTGAGAGAGCGGACTCAGCTGATATCAATGTGGTATTAGATCAAGGGTTCTCAAACAGAATTAATAAAATAATTATGCTGCAATTTTTATTTTTCAATTGAGTCTTGCATTTGATATGTTGTGAATCGTGTCTTTAAATTGAAAGATGAAATCAAGTTGTTCCTGGGAGTGCAAGGGAAACATGACATCTTGGTATATTTTAACAACAAAGGTGGGTTGAAAAGAACAAAATACAAATGAGGTTTTTAGATAAATAAATAAATGTTAATAAACCTGGGTATGTATGTCCTGACAAGATGGCACAGAACAACGAACATTTCTGTGAAAAACCTTCTTCAATGAACAAATAGACAAAACAAATAAAACTAATAAAATGTCATGAAATTTAGCTGCTGTGTATTTGATTTGGGCAATTAATTGTGCCTCAGTCTGGTCTTTTATTGGTCAACTACAGCCTCTCAGGGTTGATCTTTCCACATATAACTCAAGTCGGCTGCATGTTTCATAAGTTCTAGATAAATTGTCTCAACGGTCGTTTTTTCTCCTCTATTCTTAAAACCAAAAGAAATAAGTGATAAAGCAGTATGGCTTTTTGTCTTTTGGTATATTTATTATTTTATGGATTACACAACCATTAGCAAATAAAATATCTTTTGTTCCTGATGAGATTTAAAACTATAATAAAAATCCAAGACTAAAAATAAAGGATGGATAAGGGTAGGATGCAATAATCTTCTGTCTAGAAAGAGCGTCTGGTACGGATAGAAGAATACTATGCTGTTAGTGTTGGCAGTTGGGTAAATCATTTATATAAATGAGGAAGAGAAGGGGTTTAGGGCAGTTCCGTGAGTCAATTTTTGATATTGGATAAATAATTATCAGAACAAAGCATACAGCTGTTAAAATGTTTATAAACATATTACAGATTTTCACTGTTTGGCATATTGTAACGAATTAGATCCTGATTATGTATTGTTATTATTTATTTAAAACTTCGAAATAATCGAAAAAAATTAATTGAGAGACTCTATTGACAAGGTAGACCACTCTTTTTGAGCAACAAGAAGAAAAAATGGCCGACGAAAAGCAAGAAAGCCAAGATAGCCTTGTTCGAGAATTTGTTAGTGTTACTGGTGTCGACGCTAGTAGAGCTCGATTCTATTTAGATTCTTCAGCATGGAATCTTGAGGTGATAAAACGAAGATACATTTCATTTAATTATTGTTAAGTTTTGTAGGGTAAAAGTTCAGTTTCGACATGTATATTATTTCGAAATGAATTTTAATACGGAGTGTCTACAGTCTACTGCTACGACAAAGTAACGGCAGACAACCCGCGCGGATGTGGCTGGTGCTACGAAATGTCGTAACGCCAGCAACATCCGCGTGGGTTGTCTGTTGTTACGACATGTCGTTTTCGTTATACTTTATTACTAAAATAATAGTACTAAACTACAGGCTACAGGTAAATATTGTTTCAAACTCAGTACGGTCTTTTGGATGCGTAAAATAACCATTCTTAGCCTTAAAAATGAAGTCAGTATGACAATAATATTATAAATGGATTTTACGAAAAATTTTTAATTTCATAACCGGTTGATCGTAATACGGGAAATCCTTACGGGACTGAGGCGGAAGTTTATAAGAAAACCTCCTGGGGCTTTAAGAGTTAATTAATTGGAAGATATTTTTGAAAATTTCTCTGAATTGAAAGCATCCCAACGACAAAGTGCTGAAGGCAAGCGGGGGAAGCGGGGCTTAAAGCCATTGTCAGACGAAGGAGGCATAACGCATCATGCTCGCAGACTTGCTCATCATAAATAGTGCAAAGAGAGGCGGGGGGGGGGGGGGGCTGAGAAAACTGACACAAACAGCAGCATGAAGTAATGGGGAAAAAAAGGCTAGTAAACGAGGAGTCCTGTGCTGTTGTTATTACCTGCCCTCCCCCACCCCCCTCAATAGTAATAGTATTAGTAATAGAGTGAAAATGAGGTAGAAGGATGAATGGAATAGTTTCCTGTGACATGTCTGCACACGGTACATTTTATTATTCCACACGAAACTAATTATTTTAGGCCTACATTCTTGCGATTGTGCGCGTATCAGTTGCTTGAGGATTTTCATTAACGGCTTTAGGCTTTGGCTTTACGGTATATTAAATTTTAATGCATCGGCATCACTTACACAAGTAAACTATAGACTATAGTATAGCAAAATTGGCTGATATATTTATAATCGGTAGACCAATATTAAATCTATTTAAATAATTTATTTAAATAAATTTAGATTTTATAATTAATACACACAAATAATGTCGTATTATAATATATATGCGTATACAATATAAAGAAGAGTTTGTTAAGATTTAATTCTTTCCAGGTGTTTACTGCAAAGAGTGACTAAAACTAGTCGTAGCAGAAGTTGCGTATGTTGTAGCACTAGTTTCCTGACTAGTGCTACGACATGTCGTAACGCTAGCAACATCCGACCGGGTCGTCTGCTGCTACGACAAAATTGTCATAGCGCTAGCCACATCCATTTTAATAATTTAAATAATTTTCATTTTCTCTTGGAAACTTACTTTTTTAATGTATTAAATGCATTAATTAATATGTTATATTTTAGATATTACAGCACAAATTAAGGCTACATTTTATTACATTATTGAGTATTTTTGAGGATATTGTAACTTAACAAATATCTGCTCCCCATGTTTGGTAATGTTTGAGATTTGGCATCAAACTACTAACTACACATTCACATAGTTGTTCTTTTGGAGGGCCCTTAATATAGCAACACAATCCCTTACTAATAAAATCAGGCGATTGCAATCTGTTACATGATTGCTATTTTACTTTGTAAAGGTTGAGCATAGTTTTAGTGTATATTTAGTATATCATATATCACAAAGATGACCATACCGCGGCTTCTCTGTGTTCACGTTGCGTGCGGCTCACATACAATTTACAAAAGATATGTTAGTTTTTACAAGGATTCATGGAAGATTTTCAAGCTATGTTTGATGACCCACAGTGCTTTAATGCTTATCTCAAAAAAAAAAAAATGTTTTAAAATGGCCATCAGTTACTAAAGGTCTGGCCACCCCTGGCACATTGAATTGAATACAAAGAAAATTGTTACTGTAACCATTATCTACCTTAATGCTGCCACTAAAAAAGGTGTTAATATGAATTAATCCACAGCTTGCTATGAGCAGTTTCTTTGAGGGAGCTGACAATGAATCCGGAGTCGATGATATTTTAATGCCTACAGAAACAGTCAGAAATGACACATCTGGGGCATCGTCAGCAAATACAACTGGACAAAGGTGGGGGACTATGTTTATTTTAAAAGAAATAATTGTATATTTCCCAAGCTACTTATCTTTGGGCCATCAGATGACACTTAAAAAAAATCACACCCTAATATGCTCTGTGTCCTTACAATCTTTATAAACGTTAAAACTTGCTATACATGATGTTTTTTTTTATAAATGAGTGCTGTGTAATGCTTTCTACAAGACATTATTGTTAGTTACATGGCTTTATGTTGAATTTCCTAGGATACAAACATTCAGCTCTATGCATGTAGACTCTGATTCATCAGAGGAGGAGGGCCAAGCTTACTATGCTGGTGGATCTGACACAAGGTGCATTCATTTTTTATTTTAAAAAAATGTCTTAACATTTATCTTGCCTTTAATCAAGCTGAAACATTTGTTATTGAGGCATTTTTACATGAAAATCATTACAATGAGGCAAAAGTAAATGTAAATAGTTGTTTCTTTTTAGAGTCACATGAAGGGGAAAAATTATCAGCAAATTGATTCTGTTCATACATTAACTGTAAAAATTTTTTTCCCATTTAATATTTTGTGGGAAATTAAATTGTTTTTGGCATATAAATTCATTTTTAGAATTATCCTCGGATTTTAAGATTTTAGAGAAGTGATAAAGGCAGTTAGTTTTGTTATTATGTCACATGATTCAATAATTTTAATATGTTAAGGGTTAATTAAGAGCGAGTGGAGTATATGATTAAATGCTTTTATTAAAATTGTATCAACATCTTTATTTCATCTTTTTTGCAACTTAATTTAGTGGACAGCAAGTTCTGGGGCCTCCCAAAAAGAAAGATTCCAACAAATTAGTTGACTCCCTTTTTAAATCTGCAAGGGAGTAAGTACATCTGTCATTGAGTTAAATTTTGGTAATTTAACTTATTAAATCATGATAGTATAACAAAGAATAATGTTAAGTTAGATAATGTCAGTGTAAAAGTGGTCAATACTAGAGATAAACTGCTTTGGTGATTGTAAGTTTTTAAAATAGGTGCCATTTTTATTCTCAGATAATACAAAATAAATAATGCATTCATATCCCTTTATCAAATAGATAAAGAAGTAGATCACAAGAGAAGTATTTATTAGAATAAAATTACATTCCTTTGACCATCTTTATTCACTAAGACATGGAGCAGAGGAGAAGAGTGAAGAATCTCAAGCCAGTCCAGGAAGGGCAACTTTTGTTGGTGCTGGTTACAGATTGGGGGAAACACAAGACGATACGACAGTTGTGCTTGGTGGACCTTCAAAATCCAGACCCAGAGAGCAGGTAACTCTCGCTTTAGTATTTTTTGGTCACTTTAAAATATTCTGGTTTGATATCCCTAGACGGCAAAAAATTACTGATTGTATTTAGTAAAGAGTAATTGTGAATTAATTATAAATGGAATAATAGATCATCCTCATTAGTTTGTTCTCAATTAATTTAAAATTGTTTACAACACTCATTTCTGAGGATGGCTTAACCATTAAAAAAAAAGAAGACCAGTAACTGCCCAATAGCAGTATGAAGATGTTTTTCCTTAGTTCATAAAACAAAATACTCAACCTGCCCCATCCGCCCATACTTGCCCATTGGTGACTTTGTGTTTACCTCTCTTTTGTGTGAAGTCATTAAATTTAAAGGAGAAAGTGTTAACAACTCTTGCGTGATTGTGCGTCACCTCAATTAAAAAAAAAAATAACCCACCAAACCAGGAGCCCAACTAAGTAGTAAAAAGCTATGATAAGAGAGTTCTTTTTAAAAGGACTGTTTACTTTTCAATCCTCAATGTGCCTCAGTTATATACTTATTAAAATTCAATCGTTTTTTTAAAGATTTGGCACAAACAAATAAAAAAACCTCAAGGTATAAAGCAAATATGGATGAAATGAAGTTACGATTAACCAGTCCTAATTTAATAGGACCTGTCCTGATCTTAGATCCAGTTAACCGGTCAACCAATTAACTATTTACAACATTTAGCCTTATTTCAGTGCTAGTTCAGATTATCCTATTGGTTTGGGCAGTTTTTGGCAATATTTTCTCAGTTACTAATATGGAATGAATTTTCATTTATGCGCATAAGATCAGCTCTTAAGTTTTTGTCATGAAAAATTCAAAATTATATAGAATATTGAACATTCTCTTACTTTTAAATTTAACTTGTTTTTTTTTTTCATTGCGTAAAGATTAAACTAAATTTAAAAAAAAATAAATGCTGAAAACTGTTAAGGAAATGCATAATTAAAATGTACCATATATACTCGTTCTAAAGCTGACCTTTTTGGAACAAAATCTAGGCGGAAAAGTTGGGGGCCAGCTTACGAGCGGGTCATAGGTGATTTCTGCATGTAACATTGAATATCAGTGTTGTTATTGTAGACTGTCAAGGTCCTTTTTTACATTCTACAAGATCCGACTGCTCTACCAGAAGCTATAAATTATTAAATAACATCTGCAGTTACCTTATTTAATTTATTTTTGTGAATGTTTTAATAAATTGTTTTACAACTTTTTGTTTATAGCAATGGATTTTAATATAAACACTTTCACCACTGTTTACTCAAGAAAAAAAAATGTGTACAATTTTATTTACACTGTTCTATTATTTTTAGGGGGTCAGCTTACAAGTGGGCTACACACTTTTAATACTTTTCTAAAGAGGGGGGAGGTCAGCTTATGAACCAACGGGCTATAGAACGAGTATATATGGGAATTAATTCTTTGCATTGGCATGTTTTCAGGTTGATAAAAAATTGAAACTATGGAAAAATGGCTTCAGTGTGGATGATGGACCTCTTAGAGATTACAACGATCCTGAAAATAAACAATTTCTCGACAGCATATCAAGGGGGTAAGTGAAAATAAACAGTTTCTCTGCAGCATATCAAGGGGGTAAGTAGATGGCAGTCATTTTTCAGGCTGTTAGTTCTGACTAACTTTGGAGACCCTTCTTCAATAATTAAACAAATGTGGTCCACTCCAAAATAAGCAACATCTGTATTTGTTTTGGTTGTTATAAGACATAATTATGTGGAGGTCTTCAGCATTAGTGAAATTGAAAGAAGATATTCAAGCCTTTAAAATCCTTATATTAGAAACAAGTGGCGGGCTGATATAGAGAGCCAATGTATAATATGATTTAGTTTTAGCAGGAAGAATTTGCACAAATTGTTACCAGAAAATTTAATTTCAAAGATATCTTTCATTGCATGAGATGCTTAAAAAGTGAAGCCATAAATTTTTATATTAACAATATAATGATTACATCAGTACAATATATTTATAGGAAAAAGGCTCTAAGCTAAATTAGAAGTCTGCTGAATTAAAAAAAAATAATTTTTAAATGATTTTTTAAAAAACTTGTTTGATTATAGA
The DNA here is from genome assembly GCA_002072015.1 of Radix auricularia. Lineage (NCBI taxonomy): Eukaryota > Metazoa > Mollusca > Gastropoda > Lymnaeidae > Radix > Radix auricularia. The sequence continues at coordinate 151,078 of MUZC01004754.1, read as the reverse complement.
TGTCTCTATTAAATTTGCTAATATAATGATATCGTTCTATTTTTACTTTCAGAGAGGTTCCCCAAGATCTTGTCAGGGAAGCAAGGGGAGGGGAGGTAAACCTAGACATGGAAGATCACAGAGCTGAAGATTATGTCAAACCAAAGGTTACGATCAAAGCTTTCTCTGGAGCTGGCCATATGCTTGGAAGGTACGGTTTATCAAAGTCAACATAATTGGGTTTTTTTTTTTCAAGTCTCATTATTATGAGAAAACTTTTTTCTGAGCTCATTGCCACATTTTAAACAATGTGTTTGTGAAAAAAAAGTTTAAAAATCAATTATGAGCCGGATTATTGTTTTGCTACCAGACTACCAGTAAGAATTTATATATTTGCCAGATTTAAAAAGTATTGATGACAAGAAAGGTTACATAAAATTTAAACAAAAAAATTATATCTGACACATTAAAAAGATTTTTTAACATGGTTCCCACCAATGTTCCCTCTAATGTTCTTTGGTCTGTGTGCAAAGCAAAAAAAAACTTGTGTGAAAAGTTGCACAGTATCCATTATTTTGTGCAATATTTTACAAAATTTGCTGCACTGCACAGTAATTCTAAACTGCTATCGGTCAGATATCTGCGTGGCCCCGCAGCTGAAAGGGAACATTGGGAAATTCCATAAATAATTTTCTTGGTCTAGAAAACAGGAAAAAATTTTTTATTTTATAAACTAAATGTGAAGTAATAAAACATTGGCATGAATCACTTCTGCCAAGGCTCTACTGTCATTTATCAATTTGCATTTCATTGTAATGTTAGAGCGGTATTAGTTTTCTCTCTTGTTTGTTTTGTGTTTGTGGGAGTTGTTTGTCCGTCGTTATCGAGGAGGACCATTCTCATCACATTAGCCATGTGCTTTGGCAGCCTTTGCTGTTAAGACACTATTTAGATCAGACACACCAACTACACATTTGTATGTAGTCTACTTAAAAAAACCCACAGATTTGTTTCTTTGGACTGCAGATATTTTTATGGGCAAATTACTAATCTTCTTCACAAGTCACGCTAGCAGATATCACACTGCTGGTAATTTTACTTGTGAAATTACTATATAAATTTAGCTTAGGCCTGTACCTGTCTTCTTGTGGTATTGCCCCATATTTTCTCCTTTACTTTACGGGAAATAAAAGATAATCAGTTGGTCTTAATGACATAATGATTTATTAGCCATTCATGTCTACAATGTGTTGGAGACTTTTGAAGAAAAAGTTGTGAATGGTTTTGGGCTCATTGATATTGGTCAGTTATTACAAACTTTTGATGGGGCCATGTTCAAGAAAATGATTTGTGTGAGGTAACGTTTTATGTGTGGCATTTAATTTAATTATAGACACCATGACATTGAATGTAGTGCCCTATAATAAAAATTTGTTATAAAAGTAGTTTCTTTTTAAAAAATGCAGGGAAGTGAAGATTTTCAGTTATGAATTTTCTTTTTCCAGTGTGGAAAAAGTCTTCAGTTTTTGGGGCTAAATAAAAGTGGGAACCATTTTTAAAAATAGAATTGTTATTATTAAGCACTGTTTAGGAACCTTGATTAAATTAAATAAATAATTGATTTATTAACCTTTCATTTCTTAACGAAGACTTTTAAGTTTCAATTTTTTGTTCGAATGAACTAAGTTGAACTAATGTGATTTGCAAAATTATAATACATAAGATATTGAAATTTAAAATTATTTAAATTTGGTATAAAATGGAAATGATGAAGTATTTTGACATTATATTTACATGTGCCAGTACATAAATTTAAAAAAATCCTTTATATTTACTCATAGTGTCTGTCACTTTGAAAAGATTTTTAACCCTCTATCCTATGGCGCTGAAATTTGCAAACAGACTTGTGGCGTCTATAAAAATGACTTATCAAAATTTCACATCGATGAAATATACTGCAATTAAATTAATTAATTTTTACATTATCTCTATGTAGCATGTAAATTTTTATGCTAGTCTGTATTATATTTAACATACTTCTTTATTTTTTCCGGTAAATATTTATGCTAGTCTGTCTCGCGGAGCGTATTATATTGAACATACTTGTAGTTATGTCTCATATATAAAGGATTTATAGTAAATTATAGTTAAAACCTTTAGTTTTTACTGGTTTCATTTATTCTTCATTATTTTCTGTTCTGCTGTGTTCATCATTTTGCTTTCCTGTTATTATCTTGTTGATGTTTCAATTTTTATTGTTGGAGTTTTGTTTTCCTTAATGAAGGAACATCTTTCCTTTTAAACTAATCTGTCTCTTCATTCATGGTGCTGTCAATCAAAAACAATCAAATGTCACCAGCGACGAACCAAACTCTTTCAGCCCCACCCCCACTGTGATAAAGTCTCTGCCTCCAGCTGGGGACAGACTTCCTCCGTCCATCCAAGTGGATGATACAAAGCCAGTCACAAATATCCAGCTTCGATTGGTTGATGGTAAAAGGTAAGGCTGTGTTTTAAAAACAAAAATAAACTGTAACAAAATGTGTGTCATAAAAAAAAAAAGTTCAAGTGATAAAGAAAGGTTAAAATTAGATAAAACAGAGCAAGTTTTGTTTTGTAAAATACTAACTTAAAACTACCCATCACTAGAATTTAACACTTTTTAACAAAATGTTCATACTAGAGATAACCCGCACTATCCCTCTAAATGATATTCTGCTTTAACTTCCCAAATATTGATTTACTTGACTAGGCAATATTTTTGTAAGTATCGAAATTGCTGATATCTATCCTACGGTAGCCCACAACACACTTTTTGTCATGCCTAGGGTTCGAAGTCACGTAGCGTTACGCGTGAGTTATGGTAAATTTTCGTAATTTACAGTAACGGAAAATTACGAGTAAATTACGGTAATTTAAAAAATGCATATTTGACGGCATATTTTAGTTATTTCTGTCGCAATTTGTTGTGTTTAACAGTGGTGATTAATTAATTCCGGTGATTAGTTGTAAGGTTGTTAAGACCGCTCGTTTTTGAGGACCGGCTAACCATTCAAAAAAAGACCGGTTAAGTGATTAACCGCTTGTCCTTAAATCCCTTATGTTTTGAGAACTAACAAGAGAATGTTGTCGTCTGGCGTCGTCTGATGGCATCAAAGCCCGCTTCTCCTGCTTGCGTTCAGCTCTTTCCGCATTGCCCTCAATTCAACGCATTTAAAAAAAAAAAATCCAAAGAATTAATTAAACAGTGATGGTTAATTGTCTTTTTCATATTTTATTTTGAAGACTAGTAGTTCACCGGTCTAAATAAGAGGACCCGTTCAATCGTTCGTGAAAGTTAGCGAGGTATTTTTCATTAGTCTCAAAAACCAACGACTCGCCCCGTCCGTTGTGACGTCATGTTTACCTCTCTTGTGTGTGATGCCGGTCAGCTCAGTCAAATTGCTTATTAAAATTAATAATAATAATAAAATTATAAGCTACGGAGTAAACAATGATGATAAAAAGGAATTTATTAAAAAAAACATATTATTTTTCAATCGTCAACTCACCAGAATAATTGAATTTTGCGGCGCACACGTTTCCCCTCCACCGTTTTTTCTGTTCAAATAGGGTTTGAGCCACACTCGCCGTACTATTAATGTGGTAATCAAATGCCTTTGATTAGCAGGAAAACTGGCACTAAAAGACCGAACTCAAATTTGTGGGCCGATTAATCGCCCGGTATCTTCGCTACGTCTTTCAAATACCTATCGTACTAATATAGTTACATGTACTTCACTAAGCGGCATGCGCCGATACGTTTTTTGAATGCCTGAAACAGACTTTAAACCGGTGATCAGAAAATGCCGATAGGTCACGGGGTCATATGCTTTTATAGCTTTCTTTGTCTTTATAAGAAACTATAATTAATATAAATAGAAACAGCCTCGGCTTTGACCGTTGTTGACATCAAACGCGCACTGTGTTAGCTCTCGTAGTCTTTTGCTGAGTTCGGCACCAGTGGCGGACGTATTTCGCGGCACATTGCACCCGTCCCGTGTCGACCGTATTAGACGGATTTACTCAGCCAAAGATGGCCGCCGCTGATGCAGTACACGACGAAATACGTGGCCGATGCGGACGACGGGCAAATTAGTATGACCGGTAAATTACACGTAAAAACCTTTGAAAACATTATTAAAAATACACCTACTAGCAATCAGTGAGCGTGAGCAACAAAAGGAACATAAATTTTCAAGTAATTGGGCATTAATGGCACGCGTAATTTTGGCGTAAATTACGCGCGCCAATCTTATGCGTAATTTTCGAACTCTAGTCATGCCCCTGATACATATTGATTGATACTTTAGTTCACAATGCACATTTATTCTATCTATGTTTAAAATAAAAACATTATTAAAAAGTATTATTAATCAAGAATTTTATTTGTGTTTTTTATGTTAGTATTATAGTGTGCCAGACAAACATGCAATTATTCATTTGGTAAAAATGTTCCTTTAAAAACATTTAATAAACTAAAAAATTAAGGATTGCACATTCATTCAAGATTGAATTATCAATAAGTCAAATAACATTTACTCCCATTTATTTCTTTAATTTGTTTATCAAGCTATTCGTCATTTATTCAGTATGGGTGTTAGTTGTTACACTGCCTTCATTGTTTATTTGGATTTGGATGTTGATAAGGAGATAATGCCACACAACACCCACAGATATCATAGCGCTCAGTAAATATTGCTAGCAATGTCTTTACAGTACATTTCCTGTGAAATATTATCCCATGAGTTTATCTTTTTTCATTGTCTTTCTTCCAGAATGGTGCTAAAGCTGAACAATTGCCACACTATTGGAAATATCAGGGAACACATCATTGCGTATCCTTTTTAATATCTAAATAAGTGTTTCACATAGTGGGTACCTTTAATGTCTCCCAATTCTTTTAAATTTGAGAACTGTAAGAAATATTGAGTTAACAATAATCATGCTCTCCCTGAGATCAAAGATTGGACTAATGCGCTCTTTGGTGATGTCAGTCTTCCTGTATGGTTGTGAGGCTTGGACGCTCACCGCAGACCTCCAAAGAAGAATTAATGCGTTAGAGATGAGATGTTTTCAAAAGGTACTAAACATCTCCTACATGGCGCACATCACGAACGAAGCGGTCCGCGATAAAATAAGCGCTGTCATTGGCCCTTACTAGGACCTTCTCACCTCAATTAGAAAGAGGAAATTGCGGTGGTACGGACACGGCAAGATCTGGAGATCTCTCAAAGACTATATTGCAAGGCACAGTCCAGGGAAGAAGAAAAAGAGGCAGGCCAAGGAAGAGTTGGGAGGACAATATCAAAGAGTGGACCGGCCTGTCATTTAGCGATTACCAGAAGGCAGCTCAGAACCGTGACACATGGCATGAGATAGTGTGCAGCTCAAAATGGTGCCCCAACGACCCAGTGTCGGGTTAAGGGACAGTTCAGTTCAGTTCATAATCATGTGAAAATCCCAAGCTATTACCAAGAAAAAAAGTCTTATATTGAAGTGCTGTGGTGGCATGTTAACAATTGGTTAATGTGTGGAAAATGGGAAGCATTTTAGCTGAGAGCCATACAACTTTTAGTGCATTTTTTTTCTTTTGACAGTGTGGTTCTCATGTCAGGGCAGGACTAAGGGAATTTGAGGCCCTAGGTGAAGTGACTTTGGTGGCCCTAGGCGAAGTGACTTTGGTGGCCCTAGGCGAGGTGACTCTGGTGGCCCTAGACGAAGTGACTCTGGTGGCCCTAGGCGAAGTGACTTTGGTGGACGTAGGCAAAGTGACTTTGGTGGCCCTAGGCGAAGTGACTTTGGTGGCCCTAGGCGAAGTGACTTTGGTGGCCCTAGGCGAAGTGACTTTGGTGGTGGTGGCCCTAGGTGAAGTGACTTTGGTGGCCCTAGGTGAAGTGACTTTGGTGGCCCTAGGCAAAGTGACTGGTGGCCCTAGGCGAAGTGACTTTGGTGGTTCTAGGCGAAGTGACTTTGGTGGTTCTAGGCGAAGTGACTTTGATGGCCCTAGGCGAAGTGACTTTGATGGCCCTAGGCGAAGTGACTTTGGTGGCCCTAGGCAAAGTGACTTTGGTGGCCCTAGGCAAAGTGATTTTGGTGGCCCTAAATGTAATAGAAAAATAACAAATAAATATGAACAGATTTTTGTGCGAGGACCCCTCTAATGATGAGGCTAATCGGAGGCTCCAGGCGGCTGCCTAGTTTGCCAATGCCTAAAGCCTGCCCTACTCGTGTGTTGTAAAAATGGCTTGGTCCAGATTGAGAACAGTGACATTGAAACAAATTGAGGAGCTCTCCTCATTTGAGTGTTTTGATTAGTTCACCTTTTAAACAACGTGTCTAGATATTTGAAATTTGCCTCTAAAACAACCCGATATAGTTCTTAATTTGTATATAATTACGTTTGATTATCAATTTTTGATTTATCATTATATAGTCATAATAATAATTCTTTGAAATGCCTCACATTATCTGTATGTAACAAAGTTATTTCATTAAAAAACTTTATAAATGCCCTTTCAACTAACAGTGTGAATTCATTAACGTTAAATCCATATTACTGCACTCAAAATTTTAAAGAAATTAGACTGCACTTTATAAGTGGCATAAAGTTGCGTTTAGAATATTAGCCATAGGTTCCATCATGCTTTTTAAATAAAATGTAAATTTAGAATTTCTGCCTAACTTCTTGGAAAGAAATCAGTCTTCTTTATTTTCGTCTCAGATTTTTCTTCACTTTATGCTAGACATATTTCGAAACTATGATAAATATCCATGCCTAAAGTAATTGTAGATATGAAAATTCTGGCTTCCTTAACAAAGTTACTAGTTCCAACCCACAGTATGCCCAGAGTAGCTTCTCTTTGATGACGACGTTCCCCAACAAAGAGCTGACGGATGAGACCTTGACCTTAGAACAAGCCAATCTTTTGAATGCTGTCATTGTACAGAAGTTGAAGTAATCTCATTTGTTCAAGGGGTGGGGTGGGGGGGGGGGGGAGCTGATTTCAATGGGATGACCTGTCACTACTGTCAGAGCCTGTGAAATTGCTCGTCACTCTGTTGTGTTGTCATTTTGTTTGGTTCTTGAATGAAGGAGAGAATGAGAGTTCCGCCACATGTTGATTTTCAAGTCTCACTGAAGGTTCCAAATCAACTCCATAGTCGCTCTTACTTTAATGAATATGTCCACAGCCAGCAACTTGCAGAAATATAACTATTATCAATTTGAGCTAAAGCAGACCTTTCTTCTCTTCACAAGTATTTGAAAGAAATTCTCTACTAATTCATTTGTTAGCCTATATGATTTCATTCCTGGGTTGGGGAATTAAAAAAAAAGATTTAAAAAAAAACAAAACAACATTATTTTTGTTAAGTCTATTCACAGCTCAAGAAGTTATAGAAAAAAGTGATGAAGGGTAATAGCAATATTTTAAAAACGAATGACCTCATTAAGTTATATACATATAAATAAGGTGGCACGTTCCACTAGAATTTGTACTGATCATACCAGAGGAACAGGGACAAAGTTGAAAAATTTTGATAACCCAATTTTCAGTTGGTGATTGGAGTGATTTATACCACATTATAATTAAGGGATTAGACTGTAGTAGAAAGGAACAATTTAAACAGGGTACTAGGTACTGGCTGGCTTTTTTCAGCTGTACCCTGTTTGATAGTTCTCTTGGAGATGATTGGATAAAAGATTTGATTCTTCAATCTTCATTTATGTTATGTTATATTGATTTTAAAATCAATTTAATCTTGATTTATATTACATTGATTTTAAAATCAATTTAAATCCATTTTTTTTAAATTGTAGAAAACAATATTTTTTAAAATGACTTTTTTATATGGGGTGTTCACCAAATTTTGATAATTTAAAGAAATGAACTGATTAGCCCTCAGATTGTTATATTGCTATTCTGAAAAAAAAATATTTTTTCCTTTTTTAAGTTTAATTAAGCTCCAGGAAAGATATATATCAGTTTAACATATTCCAAGAATTCTTAATGATTTTACATTAAAAAAACAAAAAAAGAGTGTTTGTATTATAATTTAAGGATCAGATGAATAGAATAAGTTATTATACATCTTAAGGTACATGAGAGATGCTGTGTTAATGTGTCTCCAGCATGCTTGCCTAGTTTTATTTATTGAAATTTCATGTTTTGTTCACAGAAGTTTTGTTGAAATAAAAAATTGAAAACTTTTTTTTTCTTCAGAACTTCATGTTTGAATTGATTGTGCAACAAGAAATGATTGTTATATTCATAATTACTGTATGCACAGTACTATAAAAAATATTAAAGTTAATGACATAACAAAAGTATTCAAAACAGAGGAAAATATTACTTACCACATAAAAAAAAAGTTTTATAAAACACTGGAGAGAGAGAGAGAGACCATGTATCACGTAAGCAACCAAAATGGCATATGTACTTGAGACTGAACATAGGGAGTGACCCCGTCTTTCTCACCCTACAGCCACAAGGCATATTCTTCAGCCACTCGTCCGAAACATTAAAAAAAAAAATACTGTAAAATACTGTACATACATTGCTATAGAAAATGTGGTTCCCAGACAACTGAACACTCGACAAGCGAACACACGACAAGTGAACACAAGACAACTGAACAATCGACAGGTGAACACACAGACAAGTGAACACACGGACAAGTGAACACAAAGACAAGTGAACACA
>MUZC01004754.1:113125-124205 GCA_002072015.1 Radix auricularia | reverse complement strand
TGGGTAGCTGAATGCACTAATAGTATTGGGTAACTGAATGCACTAAAAGTATTGGGTAGCTGAATGTACTAATAGTATTGGGTAGCTGAATGCACTAATAGTATTGGGTAGCTGATTGCACTAATAGTATTGGGTAGCTGAATGCACTAATAGTATTGGGTAGCTGAATGCACTTATAGTATTGGGTAGCTGAATGTACATATAGTATTGGGTAGCTGAATGCACTAAAAGTATTGGGTAGCTGAATGCACTAATAGCATTGGGTAGCTGAATGCACTAATAGCATTGGGTAGCTGAATGCACTAAAAGTATTGGGTAGCTGAATGCACCAATAGTATTGGGTAGCTGAATGCACTCAGTGGCGTCGCTAGGGGGGTGCGGAGGGGGTGGGCCGCCCCGGGTGACACCATCAGGGGGGTGACACCAGACCATAAAATTCTATATATTCCCGTTATTTGGCACTGGAAAACACGGAGGAGTTCTATGGATTAAATCATGAGGGGGTGACACCATGAGCTACCGCCCCGGGTGACACCATGAGCTACCGCCCCGGGTGACACCAACCCTAGTGACGCAGCTGAATGCACTAATAGTATTGGGTAACTGAATGCACTAAAAGTATTGGGTAGCTGAATGTACATATAGTAATGGGTAGCTGAATGTACATATAGTAATGGGTAGCTGAATGTACATATAGTAATGGGTAGCTGAATGTACTAAAAGTATTGGGTAACTGAATGTACATATAGTAATGGGTAGCTGAATGCACTAAAAGTATTGGGTAGCTGAATGCACTAATAGTATTGGGTAGCTGAATGTACTAATAGTATTGGGTAGCTGAATGTACATATAGTAATGGGTAGCTGAATGCACTAAAAGTATTGGGTAGCTGAATGCACTAAAAGTATTGGGTAGCTGAATGCACCAATAGTATTGGGTAGCTGAATGCACTAATAGTATTGGGTAGCTGAATGCACTTATAGTATTGGGTAGCGAAATGCACTAATAGTATTGGGTAGCGAAATGCACTAATAGTATTGGGTAGCTGAATGCACTAATAGTATTGGGTAGCTGAATGCACAAAGTTTAGTTTAGATAAGTTTCAATTAGCTGGAGACCAAGGTGTCAGGCTGCCACTTAATCATTAGACAGGTAATTAATTTCATTGATTTCACTTCAGACATAATGAATCTCCCCCTCTCCCCACCCTTTAATTAAAATTTTGTAGTCATTTTGTTTGTTGTAAACTGGGGTACTTTTTGCCTTAATTAAAGTTCAAGAAATATAAGCTGAGGATATTTTGCATTTAAATAATTTATATCAAATTATTGATATACTGTATATACTCATTCTAAAGCCGACTTTTTAAATAAAATAAAATTTTTAATATTTTTTTTTACAAAATCTAGGGGAAAATGTTGGGGGATTGGTTTATGAGCGGGTCATAGGTGCTTTCTGCATGTGCATTGCATATCGGAGTTGTTATTGTAGATCTTAAGGTTTTTTTATCTACGGACTACAAGATGCGACTGAAGCTATAAAATATTATTAAACATATGCACTTAGTTTATTTATTCATTTTATTTATTTTTGTGAATGTTTTAATAAATTGCTTTACACATTTTTTTCAACAACAAATTTTAATGCACAAGCTTTTGATACTGTTTACCAAAGAAACAAAAAAATACCGGTAACTCTTGGGGTCGGCTTACGAGTTGGTTACACACTTTCTCTACAATTTGGCTTATGAACGAACGGCTATAGAACAAGTATATAAGGTAGTTTTATTAAAGTTCCATTCACATTTGTTGTAAACTGGGATACTTTATTGCTTATTATATGTGCCAAATCTAATTGAACTATGACAGTTACTCAGAATAGCTAGACCAAACACCAATTTTAATAGCAGATGTGACGGATATTTTGAAAATATTTTATAAATTCTAATTAATGTTTTAATCTAAAAGTGATAGCAATTAACCACAGGTTGCTGATTTTTTCTAAAATTTTTTTAAACATAGCACCTCTACCATTAACAGATGCTGGACACAGACTCATGACTAGTCAATGCCTATAGCCTAGAGGGCGGCAAGTCAAAGTTAAGGGTTTAAAAGGAGTTCCTAATGTTTTTTTTACATTTTAAAAAAGTATAGTTCGTTTTGTTGTGAGTCATATGTCTCAATGTCTATTTAGATCATGATCTGGAACTTGTAAACATATCAATTTTATCATTTCCAGTAACCTTGTTTCTGCAAAAAAAAATCGGAAATACTGGAAAAAATGCATATCGGTAGACCCCTAGATTTAATTAACGTATCCGCTTTTCAGAATAAGAAGAACAAAAATTACAAACACCAGCGCATTCATTGTGATTGTTTTTAAAAAAAAAACTTATTAAAAATGGATGGGAGCAGATTCGATCACACTAGCTGTTTTACCATCAAGCTCATGCAACTATGACTTCGTCTAGCGAAGTTCATGTCAGATATCGATTTTTTAAATTTATAAATGTTTGTCATTAAGTGTACACCAATCAAGTTTTTTTTAACCTTTAAATTTATTAAAAAGCTTACATAGTAATGAAATTTAATTATGAAAACTATTACCACTGTTTAGTATTAAAGTATTAGTTTTAGCATTATAATTAAAATACAACATATATTTAAGACTAGTCGTAACACCAGACAACTCAAAGGGATGTTGCTAGTGTTACGACATGTTGTAGCATTAGCAAAGTCTTGTCGCGTTGTCTGCCATTACTTTGTGGTAGCAGCAGACACAAGAGTTAGAGGCAGAGGTCTACTTTTTATAAAAGGTTGATGCGTGCGATTTGAACAAAAAACTCATTAAAAAGTCAGTCTAATTAGTACTTATTAGTAATTAATTAGGTTAAAACGAAGTATGTTGACCGTGTCATCACAGTCATTACCGGCAGCCATCTTTTTTGTTATGGCACGTTTTTTAAAAAGGCTAAAATTAAACCCACTATAGACTATATACTGCCTACCTAACCCAAACCCTAAAACCTTCAATTTTTCAAAAAATTCTAAAGCTATACCTAACCCAAACCCTAAAACTTTCCATTCAATTCATTCATTTTTGAAAATCCTCTTAGAATTTATAGAACTCTCTTTTCCAGCAACCGGTAGCATCCTAACGTCTATCTTATCTATCTTAGATGTACAGACGCTCCTTCTATGCAGAAGATAAATGCATCCACAGACCATGAGAGATGATCTGTTGGCAAGTGATGCAGTGGTCACAGGCCACGGCTATTCGGGTTCCATGCATTACCCAAGCCGCCTAACTATTGTCTAGTTAGGTACCCATTCAGAGCTGGGTGACTCAGGGACTCCCCAGGCCCTGGGAACAAATCCTCGCCTTCGCGTGGATTCGAACTCGTGACCATCGGTACGACAATCGAGTGTGCTACCACTTGACCACCGCGTCCTATACATACTTTGCTTCAGCCACTATACTACTAGAGTATTACTAAATGTAACTTATACATTACTAATTAATGGTATATTATTATATTATATTTATAATTTATATATAATCAGAATAATCTAATTATCTAATTATTTAAAAGGATGTGGCTAGCGCTACGACAATTTTGTCGTAGCGGCAGACGACCCGGTCGGATGTTGCTAGCGTTACGACATGTCGTAGCGCTAGTCAGGAAACTAGTGCTACGACATTAGTGCTACGACATTAGTGCTACGACATGTCGTAACAGCAGACGATCCGGTCGGATGTTGCTAGCATTACGACAAGATTGTTGTAACAACAGACGAACCGGTCGGATGTTGCTAGCGTTACGACATGTCGTAGCGCTAGTCAGGAAACTAGTGCTACGACATACGCAACTTCTGCTACGACTAGTGTTAGTCACTCTTTGCAGTAAATACCTGGAACTGGAAATAATTAAATCTTAAGAAACTCTTCTATAAATTGTAAACGCATAAATATATTAAAATACGACATTATTTGTATGTGTATTAATTCTAAAATCTAAATGTATTTAAATACATTTTTTTAATAGATTTTGATTTAATTTTGCTATTGGTCTAGCGATTATAAGTATATCACTGATATTATCAGCCGATTTTGCTATACTATAGTATACTTGTGTAAGTGATGCCGATAAATTAAAATTTAGCGTATACCGTAAAGTAAAGCCTAAAGCCATAAATGAAAATCCGCAAGCAACTGATTCGCGCACAATCGCAAGAATGTAGGCCTAAAATAATTAGTTTCGTGTGGAATAATAAATTGTGCCGTGTGCAGACTTTTCACAGGAAACCATTCCATTCATCCTTCTACATCATTTTCACTCTATTACTAATACTATTACTATTGAGGGGGGGGGGCATGTAATAACAACCGCACAGGCCTCCTCGAGTCACTACTCCTCGTTTACTCGCCTTTTTCCCCCATTACTTCGTGCTGCTGTTTGTGTCCGTTTTCTCAGCGCCCCCCCGCCTCTCTTTGCACTATTTATGACGAGCAAGTCTGCGGGGCATGATACGCTATGCCTCCTTCGTCTGACAATGGCTTCAAATCCCGCACCCCCCCCCCCCCCCCCCCCCGCTTGTGTTCAGCACTTTGTCGCGATGCCTTCAATTCAGAGAATTGTTCAAAAATATCTTTCAAACAAATTTAGTAACAGTGATGGTTTATAGTCATTTTTTAAACTCACGCCTCACCTTTTTCGTTGGTGATGCCGACTGAGTGTCAACTCGCGAATCAAAAAGAAAAAAATAATATTAGCATAATTAAATACAGTTTTAGTCGTAACTGTAAGTAAGCACATAACAAATTTTTACACTGTCGTAACAGCAGACGACCTGACCGGTTGTCGTAACTCTAGCCAAGCATATGTGGATTGGCTAGTGTTACGACTAGTCTAAAATCTAAATATTTTTTATTTTAACAGAATTAGTCAACGTATCTGCTTTTCAGAATAATAACAAAAATTATTAGCATACTCATTATGATGTTTTAAAAATTTTTTTTTAAAAAAATGAAATTTAAAAAAAAAAAAACACGACGACAGCGGGATTCGATCCCGCTATCACTAGTGTCATATCATTGCGAGGCAACCGGCTTGTCACTTGATCTAGCGAAGACGATGAGATAACGTAATTTTTTCAAATTATAACTGTTTTTCATTTAATGGCTCAATCTAGATTTTCTTTTAAACCTTTAAAATTCATTAATAAGCTTATCTAGTGAGCATGATATTTCATTATGAGAATTATGGTTTAGTATTTAAGTATTAGTAATAGCATATTTGTAAATACAGAAAATTGTTTACGACATGTCGTAACGGCAGACAACCCGGTCGAATGTTGCTGGCGTTACGACATGTCGTAGCACCAGCCACATCCGCGCGGGTTGTCTGCCGTTACTTTGTCGTAGCAGTAGACACTCCGTATTTAAAAATATTTATTATTGAATTATAATTGAATTATAATTGAATTATATTGTCTGTTACGAAAGTAAAAAACATCTCTAATTAAGGGTAGATCATATTCAAAAGTAAAAGAAAAAGTATCACCTTCATAACAATTTTCGATCCCACAATACAAGCCTTCAATGAAAGCATTAGCTGTTAATATGCAAGAAGCCCAAACAATAAGATAAATAACACGTATGTTGACAGGGGGAACCATTTTGATTCGAGCTCTTTTGCAAGAGAATTTGCAATTTGAAGAAGCATGGGGCAGGGGAGTTAATGCGGTAAAAAATATTTATGTTATAATTCATTTCGTTTTTAAAATAATGATTTTTCTTCTCAAAATTATATTCAATTTCAGTGATTTCACGAATATTTAGAATAGTTTTGAACGAAAATGTATTTCATATATATTTTAAAGCTTTTAAAAATTAGCACCTTATTGAAATTCAGGTTATCTTTTAAATGACTATGTCTTGCACTTAGAATAAAATGAACTGCCCACCAAAAAGAAAAATTAATTAAAAATGAACTTTTTTCCACTGAAATAATTATCATCCCTGAACATATCAATAATAATTTTTAATAGAGTCACGATGTAATAAACTTAACTAGAAAATACAAGTTATTTCAGCTCTGGATATCGTTAGCTTTTTAAAGTAGTCCTTTATAATTTATAGTGATAAGGGAAAATAGAGTTAATTTCCACTCATGGAGTGCTTTAAAAGGTTATATTCCTTTATTTAAAAACTTTGCAATAACTAAAGGATTACTATTTTTGTAACCATTATTTTGTTTCTGGCTGAGGAAGGCTTTAAAAAAATTTAAGACATAATTGTCCAATGTGTGTGTTCTTGCTTCCAGCGTTTACTCCCAATTTACATTATTTATCCGTGAAATTTACATGTGTTTTTTCATTACAGCTCTAATTCTAATTCCAGTGGACAATGTCTACATCACTGAGTAGAGTTGTGGGTAATGCACAGTGGCGGATTTAGCTTTGTCTGCGTGGGGGGGGGGGAAGCGAGGAGAATTTCAGGGGGCGCCGAAAATTTTACTAAAAACAGATTTTTGGGTAAATACTAGGGCTGTTTACGATTAATTTAAATTTAATAGTTAGCTTTTGAAAAATAAATGATTAATTAATAGTTAATTTCGATTAAAGCCAAAATTTTTAATTTATGCGGTCATAAGTAACACTTATTTAACGTTCTGATAAAAATCTAAATATCACTGGAATGTCTTCTTTATATATCAACTTTTCACCAACTACGCAAAAGTGTGTTGACATTAATTGGTTCAAGTGATGAGCGGGTCTAATTGACAATATAACCAGCAGAACTGAACAATCATTGACTGGAACTGATGTAACTGGTATGCTCAAAACGGTCTTGGCAAGGAATGACATTATCAGATATTGGTGTTCATTAACTTTCCACCATTGTACTAGATTAGTGGATTCAAGAACCTTCATCTCCATTTTGTAACGCAGTAATTCATCAGAAGAGCTGTCGTCATTTCTGTCTCTAAGTCAAACGCCATTACTGCCTTTAGCTTCATACACTTTTTATTTGGTTTGATATGTAGGCAAACTTTATCAACATTTTGAACATTCCCGTCAGTCAATATTTTAAAACCAAAATGTACATGCCATCTTCTGGAAATTCATTATTTATCAGGCGCTATTTTTAAAAATTGTTTATATATACTTTTTTTGACTTCCAATTATTTGTAAGTGATGTGTCAATCAATCGTTAAAAATAATTTAATCTTTAAACATTTTTAATTATTACTCGAGAAAATAATCATTAATTTCTGCAGCCCTAGAAATAATAATTTTGAGCCTACTAATTTAGTAAATTTTCCAAATCATCAAACAAGACTAACAGAAGAGACAATATAAACATATATGTTTTCAAAATAGTGACGTATATTTATTTCAATAGTATTTTTTGTAATCTTAGAAAGAAACTTAGTGTATGCGAATTTGTATAGAACCCTGAGCCTTATTTAAATTCCTTTCTACGTGAACCTAAACGATTTATCGTTGATTCAATGTCAAAGTTCTAATGTTCATTTGAAATTATTGCCAATTCTGACAGGCGTTCGTTTTTCATTTTTGAGCGCTAATAATTTTGTTGTTTTTTAATCATTGCAACCAAAAAGATTCAAGTAAATTTGTACAGAGTATTGACAGATTAGGGAGTCCTGGTGCCATTTATTTTTCAAAGAAGAATGGTAGAAAGTCTTTAAGTTGTAGCTCACTAGTTGTAGATAGTGATGGACGTTGTGATGGATGTTAAGATGGACGTTTTGATGGACGTTGTGATTGACGTTGTGATGCATACAAATCTTTGAAGGTATACTTTTCAACAATTGCTTCTTCAGGGTTAATATGCTTGTAAATTTTGCATCAACTTCAAAGAGAATCTTTATTTTCTTCCAACATTTTTGATGGATCAATACAATAGAAATAAATAGATGTGTCCCTAAAGTCATTAAATCGATCATCTATTTATTTTAGTAGTGTATCCAATATAGTGAAGTATGTTTCAGATTTATAACTAATAGTTGGATCCTCACCCCTTTCATCTCTACTAAGTTCACCTGCCCTACTTTTATTTTTTGCATATTTGAGTTTCTTTAAATTTTGTTTTTAACATCTAGTTTGGAACAATTTTCGTTAATAGATTATTAGACACCTACTTTCAGAATTTTAAAAAGCTTGATCGCTTCTCTTTTCAACAAACTTATTTCTTCTAACATCGATCAATCGTTTTGCAATTGCAATATCAATACTCTTGCGCTACAAGTGGTTTGATAACACGAAAATATCAACCAGCTTTTGAACAAATAGCATCAGAAAAAACAAAAGAGTATTTGTTATTAAAACAGACAGTCCCACAGCTTCTGCCCCGACTTCTGACACTTCCTCTATGTTATGTTGATTCCCCTGAATTTATATCTTCTAGAGTGGCTAAAATAGCAGAGAATGATCCAACAACTGCATCGACTGCATGCTTATGGCTTGCCCATCTTGTATCAGAAAGTCCTTTCTGAGTTTTTACTGTTAATTCATATTGACATTTATGATCTTTTTAAGAGTATGTAGACGTGGTGAACTAGACGTAAAGAATGCTTACAACCTTTCAGCTGAACAAAAAAAAAAAAAAAAAAAAAAAAAAAAAACCNTAGTGACCAAATTCAAAACATGGGGACAACATTGGGTGAAAGTTTTAAGTCCACTCTTAATTCCAGACATCACAGATGCGCCATCGTATGCCTTTCCTCCACAGATTGTGATGTCAATGTTTCGCTTTTGTAATGTGTAGTTCCGTTAGAATCTTCTAAGCAAATGCAGGTTTGCAGCATTTCTGTTTACCAAAGTATACAAGCCTATAAATCTTTCCTCAACATTTCTTAATTTTAAAACTGAACGTAAAGTGACATCTGATGAATTTTAGATATATTAATGGTTGAATCAATAATTAAAGAAAAGAAATGTGAAGACTTAACTTTATTATCAATTGCTGCTGATAATTCAGGTGCAAATGATTGAATTAAATGAATTTGCACATCATTACTTAAATAAATTTCATTTTTCTTTTTAAACTTTAGATGACTGTATAAAGTGGAATCATAGTTGGCTAATAAACTTAACATTTAACGAAAACTTCCAGTGTTTCTACAACTACCATCAATAAAGCAAGATTGTTCTATGTGTCATCTGTTTTGCTAAAACAATGTCACGCCTAACATTCGTTTCAATGCTTCTCTATTCTTTTCCACTTAGTGACGCTCCTGACTGACCAAACCAGATATTGTAGTTTTGAAATACGATATTTAACAAGCCAATATTGTCGTATTGCAGTTTAGTGATCGATTAAAAGTTTCGTGCTTAACAATCTGTTTTTCTGCTCTAGTTACACATTTTTAGTGTTCATTACGGGCGTCTTAAGGGGGGGGGGGCGCCATTTTAGACCGAACAGGTGCGCGGGGGGGGTGACCCGCCCCCCTGCCCTATAGCTAAATCCGCCACTGGTAATGCAGCTCAATACCCTAAATTCTAACTTTTATTTATTTCACAGTGTATATTTGCTTAAACAGCAATTTTAAATGCAACTGTTTTACAAATATTTTTTTTAAACATTCAAATTTTTAAAACAACACATTAGAATAAAATATAAATGACTTTCAAAAATATGCATTAGCAAAGTCCTTCCTCCGCCTCCCTTTTTTAAAACCCATAACTGAAAATTTGAAAATAATTTAGTTATAACTTATTTCTTGAAATGAATTACAAAAGAAATGAGCAGATATGATTTTCAAAAAATTTATAAAAACATGTAATTTGTGCTTATCGACCATATTCAATACATTTCTTTTGGCCACTTCAAGTGACAATCTGCACTTCTGCATAGTTAGTTTTACCATTTAAGAAAGATTTGTTAATTTTTAAAACCCTTTTTTTAGTGAAGATTTATTGATGTAATTAAAAAAAAATTCTTCTTAATACCCATTATAAACAAAATAAGTTGGATTTTTCCAAATTTCAGTATTTCAAAAATTCTACGTGGCTCGTCACGACTTTCCTCTTAAATATGCTGCGATGAATTATTTGAATAATAATAACGAGCAAAATACCCGTGCTACGCTACGGGGTAGGCACAATAAGAGTAACATTATTTAGATTTGGGTCTTAAATTCTCCTTAAAAATTATTATAAACGGATCAGGAAATTAGGGTTGTGAGAAATCAAATCCTTCTTAATAAGAACAAAGATAAGTGTGTCGAGAAAAATAAAAATATTACCCATCAATTTTGATATTTCTGCGTTAATATAGCAACATCATTATCATCCATGGCTGTACAGCCCATGTAGGGCCCTGGCATGCTCAACAACATCCTTCCATTCAGATCGATTGATGGCTTTCTTTCACCATGCTCGAACCCCTTTAATAACGCATGCTATATACTCTACCGGAATAACAAATGTCGTTAACAGTTACCAAAAGATAACGGGAAAAGTTCACATTCTTTTCACGTGAATCAAAACATGAAAACAATATCTTTCCACAGGATTTCTTTGGTTCTTATAAATAGCTCGATAAACACCCATTTCATTTATAATCTAAGCATGAAATTAGTTCAAGACGAATAGGATATTTTTAGCCAGATAATATTTGTGAATATTGTGGCTTGGGGAGAGTAGAAAATATGGTTTACTTGTTTTAAAGGCACATGTTCCTTTAACGTGAATAAAAACATAAGAACAATGCTGCTTTTTTAGAAAATGGTGAGAAATTGATCTTCTTATAAATTTTATGTCAATCATTATATGTTCCCGCACATTTTTTCTAATCGTAACAATTCACTTTATATCAATCTTTTTTCCCGTTGTATACTATTCATCTAATAAACTCAAAACAGCTTGGCACAAAATGAATTGTTGTCAGTGTTTTTCGGCATAATACGCACTTCCTTATGCTAGATCCTATGTATAAGTCGTAATACCCGTGAAATTTCTTTACACTTGATATATTTACACCTTAAAGAACAGTTTTTACCCGAAACGTATGTCATGCAACCGCATTGTTCGAGAAATGTACCCAATTTTTT
>MUZC01004754.1:76519-97078 GCA_002072015.1 Radix auricularia | reverse complement strand
AAAAAAAAATTGCAGCATTTTATTAATTTTAATTAAATTTACAATACATTTGATTTAATTTACTTAAATCACAAATTATTGTTTAGTAGGTAGGCTACTATTTTACTTATTACTAGGGTATATTCCTTTATAAATATTGAAAACAACCCATTACTAGCCATTACAATTTACATACATAAAAATAAATAATTCAATAAAACAACTCAATTTTTTATCCAGATTAGGGTCATCAAGACATTATATACATGTTTAGATAAATTCAACAATGTAGTATCGATAGCGACATATTCCAATTTAGTTACTCTAATTTTATAACAATAATAACATAGTTGGCTTTACTTTAGTGGGAATTGGAGTTTAGATAGTTAATTAGTATATTTTTATTTTATTAACAGTGATGATAAACAAAGAATAATATTTACTGGTTCATTTTTGTTTCTCTCTAAAGCATTATCTGAATTAAGTGGCTGCACTTGAATAATTTTGTTTTTGTTAAACCAGGTCTACTAAAAAAATTAATGCTTAACAACACGTCTCTACCACTATGCAAAATATTTTTAATGTGATTTTTAACAGAAAAAAACGAAAATATTTCATTTAATGAAATTTATATACATCATATAACTAACCTATCATTGTTATTGGCTACTGGGCTAATAAAATAGAATAATACTAATATTTATTTGGTCCATAGTCTATTAAGTTAACTAAGTAAGTCTAATAATACTAATACTATATAAATCTTTCGAAGAATCCGTGTGGGTTCAGTTCTATATATAAAGTAAAGTAAAAAAAACAACAACAACAACAACAAACTACATAAATAGAAACATTAAGTGACAAAATATTAACAATGAATCAACATTTTATTTTGTGTGACTGTTAGTGTATAACAATGAACAATTTATTTTATTTTTTAACGTCATAGTCATAAGTCATAGTCATACTAACTTAACTAATACTAATACTAGTACTAGTCATAGTAATAGTATAGTATAGTACTAATATTAAGTTTAAGTGTTCGGAGTTCAGAAGGATTATTTAAATAAATGAAATTAAATTTCAAATTAAAAATTATATCCTAAAACGTTTTACTTTGATTTGTAATTTCAAAGTGTGGAAGGAAAAATAAGAAAGCTAATTCACTAATTCAACTAAATTTAAGACAATTAAATAAGTTATTTAAACTCAAATTATTAATTTAACTTATTATTATATTATCATTTAGTTTCGCAATTTAATTGCAGAGGACAACGCAGTTTTCGATTAGGAATGTTGCTACTAAAACTAATACTAATACTATTATAGTAATAGTACTAAACAAAACGTTTCGAATTATTACTTCTTCAAAACATTTTCTATTATTTTTGTGTTCACTTGTCCGTATGTTCAGTTGTCTGTTGGTTCAGTTGTCTTGTGTTCACTTGTCTTTGTGTTCACTTGTCCGTGTGTTCACTTGTCTGTGTGTTCACCTGTCGATTGTTCAGTTGTCTTGTGTTCACTTGTCGTGTGTTCGCTTGTCGAGTGTTCAGTTGTCTGGGAACCGTACTTAACATTATATCTCCGACTCGGACTGAAGAGCTCTGTAAAATTTAGACTTGAAGATGCTGAAAACAACTTTAAAAAAAACCCGCATTTAAAGTAAGAATGATAACATTTTGCGAAACCACGTCATTATCATCCATCAACCATTCCAAACAACACCACCTCCCAGACATATCTTCTCGCCGGCCCGCAGTAACCGCTGCAATAATGGCGGGCAACGTAATGGCCATCTTATTGTTTTATGGATACCCCGACCAGTGATTTAATAACAGCCGGCAAGGCCTCGCTTTGTTCTAGGGACTAACTTCCGTAATCCAGACAGTCGCACGGACACCTTGGAGGGGATGGAAACCGATATGGAAGGACGCCACGTGTGACATCGAAAGCGAGGCCCGCTCGTAGAAGCCGCACCTTTAAAAAAAATGGCAAGGGAGACAGTACATAGAGCCGAGAATTGACAAAATCTGTCGCAACTCAAAGAGGTGGAAATGGCGATAAGTAAAAATATATTTTTAAAATACATTGATTATTGTTTGTTGGTTGAAATGGTTGATTGGTGTCTGAGTTGGTGGTTAAGTTGGTGGGAGGTGTAGTGTAGCTCAAGGCATGCCAGTGGCGTCACTAGGGGCTACAGTGAGGGCGGGCCTCCCCGGGTGACACAATCAGGGGGTGATATCAAAAATGTAAACTTCTGCATGTTCCTGTTATTTGGCAATGGAAAACTCGGAGGAGTTCAATGGGTTAAGTCGTGAGGGGTGACACCATGAGCTACCGCCCCGGGTGACACCAACCCTAGTGACGCCTCTGGGTCAAGGCATTCGAAACCAGTCAGTTAACGTAGCTTTGATGTTTCTGGTATTTTGGGGGGGGGGGTTGGAGGTTAAGTGTTAATGAAGATCATCAGTGCAGTCTTGATGACCTACACGATGTTGTTGACACTGACTGGCTTTCAGGAGGGGGGTATGATGGCGGGAAATTTACCCTTTTTTCCTCCGTTCAGTTTTAAGTGTTTGCAACGAACCTGTCAGGGAACGTGAAAATCTAATCTTGGCCGTTGTGAGCGGGGGGGGGGGGACAGATTTCAGTTATGGGCGTACTCTTCACCTACATCGTGCACCTACCTCCAGGTTTGTATGCCTTCTGAAAAGGATTATTGCGGCGGTAAAAGAAATTGGTCTCACTCTCCCTATCTGAAGTTTTGTCTCTTATCTGTTACAGACGTTCTTTCTCTACAGAAGATTATAGCGTCATACGCTTATCCATGGTTTATGTCTAGTCTTGCATTTTTAGTAGAATTTTAAATATATTGATAGAGAGTTGTTTTTCCTTGTTCAATCAGACAACCTATTCCACGCCCGAATTCAGGACGGAAACAAAGAGAATGTGTATGTGTTTGTTCTAGCACAAGTATGGGTAACGCGTTTTCTTGAATATTTTAAATCCCCTTATCCGTCTGAAGGTTGTATTACATTATCTTCGTGTTTTATTTCCAACCTAGAATTGATAGCCTTATGTCCCTATTCTAAAGCCCCTTGCTGTATAATTCAGCGTAGAAAGTCTCGTCACAGAAAACCAGCCAACAAACCAACAAACAAACAACAACAACAACAAAAAAAACAACAACAAACAAACAAACAAAACAAAAAAACAAACAAATTACAAAACAACAATGAACCTGGTTGCACCCACGCCACCCTCGCCCAACTGAGGCCACTTCTGGGCGTTAACGAGGGTCGTGTTGAAAGTCCAGGTCGGCCCATCAGATTGTTGTCTACCAACGGTAGACAATCGCGTCGTCAGTCTTGATGTACATCTCCCCCCACCCGATTGTCTCCTCCTGCCCCGTTGAGGAAAAATAAAAGGGGGGGAGGGGAGTCGCCGTTGTCACGTTCTCACAGTTGAATATCAGATCAAAATGACGTCATTGAAGTCAAGCGCATTCTTGTTTCTCTTCATACCGATTAGTTGTTACTTTTAATGGCGGTCAAAACAACAACAACAAAGCAATTCTTAAACAGATATTTCTTGGCTTGGTAAACTTGGTTTACATTGCGTGTTCAGCCTAAAGCCCCCGTGACGTAATTAGGCATAGACCATCACATATATAGTATGTCAGTGTGTGTGCGTTTGCGGGCGTATTTCTTATTCATTCAAGTCAAAATTTCATAAATTGTGTTATATAGGCAGTGGGGCTTCGTCAAAGAGTTTTGACATACTCCATTATTTTAGATTTTATTTTCCATCCGGAGGTCGGGCGAGGTTGAGATGCCTGGAGAAACCAGGAAAGCCAACACTTTATCATCATTTAAAACTCTAATAAGAACGCAGGGCTAAAACAAAACCACGGATAAGCGTAGGACGCAATAATCTTCTGTATAGAAGGAGCGTCTGTAGCAGATAAGATAAAATAAAATAAGATAAAATTTCAACCCTTACGTGTCCAATAAATGGTCCTTAAGAAAGTTTTAAAAATAACAACTGCTTCAAGAGTAATTCAGATCTCACAAAAAGATGGCGACTGGTGGTTAGTCCCCATCCTGCTGTTTCACATTCGCTGCCCCACTCAAAGACGGATTCACTTATGTCCGAAAATTCTGGCGTGGCATGGGTTGCCTGCAGAAACCAAGAAAGCCAACACTTTATCATCATTTAAAACTCTAACAAGAACGCAGGACTAAACGCAAACCATGGATAAGCGTAGGACGCAATAATCTTCTGTATAGAAGGAGCGTCTGTAGCAGATAAGATATATCCAATCACTCCTACTTTTAGACATGCTATCTTCATCTAATCAGGATAGACAGGAACAAAAACATTTTTCAACAACCGTTGGAGATTCGCCGATCTATCATCAGGAATGTGACTTTTAAACTTTTATGAGTCTGTGACGTCTGTGTGTGCAAATAACAAATACGTTAGTGATCTATGTGTTACAGTGTCACGGTGTGCTGTGCGTGTAAGTATTGGAAATGTTGCCGTAATCTCAAAGTGTGCTGTGTGTTTGTGTATGTGTTTTTAGGGTGTGTAGACTTTTGGGTTCATGTTGTTATTGCCACGGGGACGTCTATTATTATTATAATTATTATAACTATTACTCATGCCTGAAGATTAACATCCGGGTATTATTATTATGTCGTGTCATTGCAGTTTCTCAATTTGTCGTCAAAATAAACAATGATAATGCTACTGTTGTGCTAGACAAGTGCTTAGGGGTCAAGGGTGTCAAAGTATTTTTTTTTTAAATGGGATTGGTGGGTTGATGGCATGACAAGACCCAAACATTCAAATTTCAAAGGTCAGTTTGTAAGTAAAGGTCATGCTGATCAAGTGATGACACACACGAGACATTGTCAGCGAAATCATGGCACGATTTTTTAATTATTTTTTTTGTTTGGTGGATTTTTTGTGTGTTATGTTAAAGTAGGGCCGGCTAGGTTCACAAACAGGCCATACCCATCTAAGGGCTTGACCACTACTGCGGTGTTTTTAAATGGTTTGGTCATACTTATCTTATTGCTTGACCACTACTGAGATCAGAGGCGTAACAACGACACGGGATCGAGGCAGTTGCCAAAGGCGCCGAAGCTAATCCTGCCAATTATTCAAATTTAGTATTTTCCTACCTTTTTAAAAAAAAAAAAATATTCATGTGTGATTTCTCAAGGCCGCGAAAAATATATTAGCTAAGGGCGCGGGAAAACCCAATAACGCTTCTGATTAAGCTGTTTAAATATGGTGCGGGTCTTGAAGAAACTGGGTTTAAATCGTAGGAACAAATCTAAGGGCTTCTGTGGGCATCAGGTTGGCACACAGGGGCGTGGCTAGGTTGGCATAGAGGTGCGTGGCTAGGTTGGCACACAGGGGCGTGGTAGGTTGGCACGCAGGGGCGTGGCTAGGTTGGCACGCAGGGTCGTGGCTAGGTTTGCACACGAGGCGTGGCTAGGCTGGAACATAGATGCGGGGCTAGTTTGGAACATAGAAGCGTGTCTAGGTTGAAACAAGCAACCATTCTTTGAAAAAGAGGAATATAAATATAAAGAAATTGTTGACCGATTGTTACCTTCGTTTATGGTCTTATCACGCCCCCATCTGCGTTTATCTTTCCTTACCACACCCACATGTACGTTCATATTTCCTACCACACCCACATGTACGTTCATCTTTCCTTCACCACGCCCACATGTGCGATCATCTTTCCTTTACCACGCCGACATGTTTTTTATCTTACCGTCTAACACGCCCCTATTGGCGCTCATCTTTCCTTTCACCACGCCAACATGCGCATTCATCTTAACCTTTACAACCCCAAATATGCGTTCAATTTTCATTTAACCAATGCTCATTTGTACGCTAAACTTTCAAACTACTCTTCATCATAGGAGATTATTATAGAGCAAGCAGAACATGGATAATTGGTTTCTCTAATACTTTCATCCCCACCTCAGACAGAGTTGTTTTCCCCTTAGAATGGGATTTTTTATCATGGATTCTAAAATAATGTTAGAGGGCATGACTACAATGTCCACACCAGAGTTTCACACTGTGCTTGGAGAGGCTAAGGAGAGTGATAATCAACTAGATACACTATTACTACACTTCTCGCAGGCATTTGATAAACTTCATCATTCCAAAAATTTACTAAAAACAAAACATCAGCACTTAATTATTTGCCACGACTGGAGGATGCATGAGGAGAGGGTGGCCCACGATAGGGAGGGGGCCCGTATACTAGAAGGCTCAACAACACCAAATCTTTGCAATCTCCGGTCCCTTACATCAGTGGGTGATAGATTCCTTAAAATACAGAGAACAAACTGTAATAATTAATGGATCTTAGTCTACATCAATATCTGTAAACTCAGAGTTCCACAAGGAATAAATAAATGTCCTAGGACCTAGGTCTCTGCATATAAGTTAAGTTGTTTATTATTATTATTTTTTTATTTAAAAAACCTGTTGATTATTTTATTTGTATAATCAAAAGACCAATTAAGTCGGAACAAGACATCGAAGTATTACAAAAATACTTATAGTACTTATAGATGATTTACGAAAGTATAATAATAATTTGTGAAACTAATTTTTTAAAATATTTTAATGCAAAACTGTTTTTTTTTCCTGGAAAGCAACAAAAAGTTTCAAGACTAGACATAATAAACCATGGATAAACGTAGGACGTCATAATATCCTGTAACGATGTAGAATACTGAATTAACCTTTAAGTGAATATAAGAAGAACTAATCTAAAAATATGTCAAATTTTTTTGTAATTCATAAAAGGATCTTTAAAAAAAAACAAAAAAACAAAAAACTTTATTTTGAAAAAAGATATATTTATAGCTTGTTACGTAGGAAACCATCAATGGGTTTTAATTTTATGATTTCTGAACGTGAGAAATCCTGTCGTCTGATCTGGGTGACTGACTCAGGACTTTCATTGTTTAATATAAATATATATATATATATTTAAAACTCATGATCTTTTAAAAATGAATTGTTCTTGTTTCAAATTTATTTTAGTTTCGTTTGCGTTTTATGAGAATTGTGAGAAGAATAGATGAGTTTGTGTTAGGAAAGGTGGGAGAGTGGTGGTCTAAGAAAGATAGAATTTGATTCGACGCGTTTCGGCCAACCAGAAGCGAGATAACCTTAACTCCCGTTTTCAACAAGAGGATTACAATCAGTGACGTTGTTTTGTTGTTGTTCAAGTGGGTCGTTGTGAAAGTGGCGTGACATCGGGGCCTCAAGTGGGACGGAAGTGGGCTGGCGCTGCCATGGTGTGACGTCACGCGGCTCTGCAGTTAGTTTGAAAAAAATAGATGACGAACAAAAATGATGAAATAGGCACATCCTTGAGTGTAGTCAATAATAGTGAACGTAGCAGGCCAAATGATAGTAGTCACCAGGTCAATGATAGTAGTTACGAGGCCAATGATAGTAGTTACCAGATCAATGATAGTGGTTACGAGGCCAATGATAGTAGCAATACGTGCTAATCCGAAGAATCTCGACCGCGACGCCACGACGCTACCGGTTGCAGGAAACGAGAGTTCTATAAATTCTAAAAGGATTTTTAAAAAATGGAAGGTTTTAGGGTTTGGGATAGGTATAGCTATAGAATTTTAATTTTATCTTTTTTAAGGACGTGCCATAACAACAAAGATGGCTGCCGGTAATGACCGTGACGTCACGGTCGAGATTCTTCGAATTAACCGTAATAAGTTAAAGATAGTAGTTATAAGGTCAATGAACCACTACCCTCCCCCACCCCCTTAAAAAATTGTATACAGTCCAGTTATTTGCGTTTCTTGTTCTCGGCATTCAGAGACCGTAGGTTTCCGATTAGGAGATCATGTCCCCTACATGCAGGGGCCCATGTTCCCTACAATTAGCTCCCGATGCTACGCGGCCTCAGGGACCGCAGTTCCCGATTAAAAGAACATGTTCCCAACATCCAGGGCCCCTGTTCTACAACCTCAAGGACTGTAGGTTCCCGATGAAACGAACATGTTCCCTAAATTCAGGGGTCCTTGTTAATCGGCCCCAGGGGCCTAGGAGTTCATGTTTTACAGTTTTCAGTTGGGAAATATTTATCAACATTTATTCCCGTTTTTCAGAGTGCAGTGAAATCATTTTATCCATTAAGAGCTCATGAGCTAATTTTTCCCAACTCTGTCACATAACGTTGGTGTTACATTTACATGTTCACAAAATTCCCAACTAAAAACCCCAACATCAAGGAAAAACAAACCACATTCGTTTCATGTTTTTTTTTTAAATTAGGAAAACCCAATCATTGGGAAAACCCAATCATCCAATTAAGATTACGTTTCAGCTTAATGAACTTCAAACCACCGCCGCCCACCACCCCCTCACTCCAGCCATATAGATTATATATTATAATAGATATGGCAGTGATGTGTTAGCACATGACACTGATTCATATCACTTTATACTTTATGACATGTTCTAGAGCAGGGCTCGGCAACCTGCGGTGCGCGAGCCACATGTGGCTCTTACGATGTCAAGATG
Source organism: Radix auricularia (assembly GCA_002072015.1). NCBI lineage: Eukaryota > Metazoa > Mollusca > Gastropoda > Lymnaeidae > Radix > Radix auricularia. Next base: position 88,501 of record MUZC01004754.1, on the reverse strand, counting down.
TGGCTCTCTCGATGTGAAGATGCGGCTCTCTCGATGTCAAGATGAGGCTCTTTCGATGCCAAGATGTGGCTCTCCAGCTCCATGCGCAAATTAGGCAAAAATAAAAATTATATATTTTTTTTCAAAACTCATGTAATTGTCTTTTTAAGAAACTGGTAAATGTTGTAAATTACAGTCGGACCTTTCTAAGTCGAACTCAAATGGGACCCGGGAGAAAAATCAATTTTTGAGTTTTTCGAGTTAAGGAAAATAGCGTAATGGGCCGGGACCTAAACTTAGTTCAATAAAAGGAAGGTTTCGACAAATTAAGGAATTTCGACTTAGCGAGGTTCGACTGTATATTTTTTGGCTCTTCCTCCTAAAAAGGTAACCGACCCCTGCTCTAGAGGCCTCTTCCAGTCTTGCGGTAAAAAGGGGTAGGGGGTGTTTTATCAATGCACAAATTTAAAAAAAATAGATATGCAACACAATCATCTTCTAATAGTTAAAGAGGAAAGATTGATGTCTTACAGTAGTATAAAATTAATGGTGTCATTACTATCTTAGAATAGTAGACAGAAAAGAAATGGTGTATTACCATTTTATAATAGCAGACAGAAAGCAAGGGTGGCATTAATATCTTAGAATAGTAGACAGAAACCATTGCTGGCATTACCATTTTAGAATAGTATACAGAAAGCAAGAGTGGCATTAATATCTTAGAATCGCAGACAGAACGTGAAAGGAATGGTGGCATTACCATCTTAGAATAGTAGACAGAAAATAATGATGCATTACCATCTTAGAATAAAAGACAGAAAATAATGATGATCTTACCATAAAAGAATGGTTGTTAGACATGCAAAAATGTTTAAAAAAAAAAAAAGCGGTGGCTTAACTATTTAAGGGGAGTAAAAACCATATAAGCCTGACATCTGATTGTATTTATTAAAAAAATTTTTTTTAAAAAAAAGTTTAAATTTGAGAATCACGTAAATTCGTTCATCTCTTGCTGTTCCATTGTGAAGTCTGTGGCAATGTTTCAACGCGGCAACAAACAGGAAGCAAAAAACCAAACAAAGTACATACCAGAACACAGGCGAGGTCGTAAAAATACTATCGAAGTAACACAACCCGAGTCTTAGAATATACGTTGTTCTGTTTTACGACATAGAGTAAACATTATAGCTCGTCCGATTGTCAAGCTTTGAATTATACCCCAGACAGTTGTGCTTGGGACTATATCCCAAATTGTCGCACCTGGACTATCACCTGGATTGTTATACCAGGAACAATACATGTAAACAGATCATAAAATACCCGGGTCCCAGATTTTAACACTTTCTTCACATATAATCTTAAGACTGTTTTTTTTAATTTAAAAAAAAGAACATATTAAACTAAGACAAGAAAGGAACTAAAAATATTTTAGTCGGTAATATACGCATATATCACACTTGTCAAAATGGGCTCTTTTTAATTAAGATTTATTTGGCTTGTATATTACACAACAACCAGCTGCAAGAACAAACACAAGTTTTCTTTCTTTCCGTCCGGTATTCGGGCGTGGAATGGGTTGCCTGAAGAAACCAGGAAAGCCACCACTTTATCATCATTCAAAACTCTAGTAAGAATACAGGACTAAACACAAACCATAGAAATACGTAGGACGCAATAATCTTCTGTACAGAAGGAGCTTCTGTAACATATAAGATAAGATAAGATAAACATAACCGCTTCCATTCCATTTATAAATACAAGTTCTCTTATCTGTTACAGGCGCTCCTTCTATACAGAAGATTATTGCTCCGGCATTTGAACTTTTTAAAAAATTAAAGTTTTGAATAAATTGTACAATATTTATTGCAGCTGTCTGGATGATTGATGCCTGTGTGTCAAATAAATGCTGAAAACATCACAACTGCGAGCACAGAAAATTGGGGCAGAGATCTTTTTCCAAATTTTTTATTTTTACATTTCCTGGTTCCCAAGCCCATTCAATCCCACGATTTGTTGCACAATTTCGGATTGGTGACCAAGTTCCCAAAGTTCAATGAACGAATTCAAAGGGTTGGGAATTTTCTGTCGGGTTGAACAATAAACGAACATTTTTTCCCCTTTCCGGAGATTTCCGCTGGAAAGCTTTGGAAAGAAATCTATGGAAAACTTTGTAGGCTTGTTCTATTGTACAGTCAACATGTTGCATGGTGGGATCTCGTTGTCTTATAATCGGGCGAGATCTATGTTAAAGCCATATCAAAACAAGATTGCAAGCCGCATGAAAGACCAATGAAAGCCATATGAAACGACAATGAAAGCCATATGAAAGACAATGAAAGCCATATGAAAGACAATGAAAGCCATATGAAAGACAATGAAAGCCATATGAAACGACAATGAAAGCCATATGAAAGACAATGAAAGCCATATGAAACGACAATGAAAGCCATATGAAACGACAATGAAAGCCATATGAAACGACAATGAAAGCCATATGAAACGACCATGACAACAAAATTGAGAGCGCCACAAAGTAGTATTGACTTTGACTGCGGATTTAAAATGAAAATTAAAACATCTGTAGATCTTTCTTATTTTTATGTAGATCTTTTCTTAGAAATTATCCTTCATCTTATCTCATCTATCTATTCTTATCTTAATATTGTGTTAACTATAATTGCGTACTATAAAGAAAAACAGAATATAACAATAGTAACATGAAAGATAAAGATTACCTTATCTTGATATTATACGTGTAAATCGCTTCAAAACTAAACCACCAAAAAAAAAAAAAGAAAAACCATTAAAATTACTTAAAAATCGTTGATTTTAATATTAATTAATATAAATTATTTCCTTCAATTATTTAAAGTGTGCGTAGGGGAGAAGGGGTAGGGAAGCAGATAGGCGTGGTGTCAAGAATCTTGTGTGTTTAGTGCAGTGGTTCTTAACCTTTTTGGAAGTACCGAACCCCACCAGTTTCATATGCACATTCACCGAACCCTTCATTATTAGTAGTAATATAGATGCCTTGAGTCGGGTGCTGTCTTGACCTCCCTCCGCCGAACCCCGGCGACTGACTCACCGAACCCCTAGGGTTCGATCGAACCCACGTTAAGAACCACTGGTTTAGTGGGTGGGGCAGTGTGGACATATGTACAACCCCGTATTATATATAGACAAGTAAGATCCCGAGATTCCAATAATTGTCTATTTTGAAAGCCTCATTTGGGACAATGTCAAATGTTTAAAATCAATACTAAAATCTATGTATAGACCAGCGGGAATTCCCCAGACGCGAGTAATGATCAAGTTCTATACAACATCTTCCTTGAGTTCTCAACTACGTTTACTTGCGTTTAAATACGTTTGTTTACGTGGGTGGGGTAAGACCTACATACAGGTATGAATCCTGTTTGAACCAATGAAATGGGGAAAATTTTAAGTGTGATTGTGCGTTTATTTTGATAGTCCACGTGATTTTTTTTAAAGATGAAGGAAAAAAATGTTTTACAAGGGTACTCACGTGAAGAAAGGATTGCCTTCCTTGTGACAGATAACAGAGATTGTGATGACGTCCAGATCATAGAGATCGTTTTGACGTCCAGATAACAGAGATAGTGTTGACAGATAACAGAGATTGTGATGACGTCCTGATAACAGAGATAGTGTTGACAGATAACAGAGATTGTGTTGACGTCCAGATAACAGAGATAGTGTTGACGTCCAGATAACAGAGATAGTGTTGACAGATAACAGAGATTGTGTTGACGTCCAGATAACAGAGATTGTGTTGACGTCCAGATAACAGAGATTGTGTTGACTCCAGATAACAGAGATAGTGTTGACGTCCAGATAACAGAGATAGTGTTGTCAGATAACAGAGATAGTGTTGACGTCCAGATAACAGAGATAGTGTTGATAGATAACAGAGATAGTGTTGACAGATAACACAGATAGTGTTGACAGATAACAGAGATAGTGTTGACAGATAACAGAAATAGTGTTGACAGATAACAGAGATAGTGTTGACAGATAACAGAGATAGTGTTGACAGATAACAGAGATAGTGTTGACGTCCAGATAACAGAGATAGTGTTGACAGATAACAGAGATAGTGTTGACAGATAACAGAGATAGTGTTGACAGATAACAGATATAGTGTTGACAGGTAACAGAGATAGTGTTGACGTCCAGATAACAGAGATAGTGTTGACAGATAACACATATAGTGTTGTCAGATAACAGAGATAGTGTTGACGTCCAGATAACAGAGATAGTGTTGACAGATAACAGAGATAGTGTTGACAGATAACAGAAATAGTGTTGACAGATAACAGAGATAGTGTAGACAGATAACAGAGATAGTGTTGACAGATAAGAGAGATAGTGTTGACGTCCAGATAACAGAGATAGTGTTGACAGATAACAGAGATAGTGTTGACAGATAACAGAGATAGTGTTGACAGATAACAGAAATAGTGTTGACATCCAGATAACAGAGATAGTGTTGACAGATAACAGAGATAGTGTTGACAGATAACAGAGATAGTGTTGACGTCCAGATAACAGAGATAGTGTTGACAGATAACAGAGATAGTGTTGACGTCCTGATAACAGAGATAGTGTTGACGTCCAGATAATAGAGATAGTGTTGACGTCCAGATAACAGAGATAGTGTTGACGTCCAGATAACGACCACGACCAAAGCGACCTCCAACAATAGCGTTACCTAGGTTATTAAACCACTAAGGAGGGGAGGGGGGGCAAAGTAATAACATTCTTCGATGTGACGATTCTAATGTTGCGTACACTAAAAAAAAAAAAAAAGAAGAAATATAGTAATTATAAATGAATAAACAACAATTTGAAAAAAATCTGCGAGATAATTTTCATTAGATTCTTGCAGTTTTTAAGCTTTAAAGAAATAAATTTTATGTTTTGTAAACAGTAGTGCCAAACGTAATTTTAAAAAAAAACACCAAACAAACAACTTATTTCGACATGTCCCCCCCCCTTTTTTTTTTCCAAGTGAGAAACCGTTTTTTTAATAGACCAACCGCTAGGTGGCGCTATTGAAAAAAAAACTTGGTAAACATTTTGTGTGTGGGTGTGGGGTGGGAGTGGGGAATGGAAATCCCCAACCGACAATCTGGGGCGTTCCGGGATCTCACCGGACTGAGCGCATATTTTATTCCGAACTTTCCGATGGGCTGTTTTCAAACTTGGCATATCAGGGCCAAAGTTCACGGCCTTGATTAATAATGCAATTCGCTGGATTCTATTTATAGCCTTGCGCACGAGTCACCAAGCGCCATGTTGAATTTTAGTTTAACCCGTTTTTCATGTCACCACTTTTTTTTTAAAAGGTCTCGAATTAACCAAGCATGACGTAACTCACCCGTGACTTGAGATCATCAAACAACGAAGAATGACAAGAGGCCCTCGCTCGCTCCTCGGTCGTGGAACAGACTACCCAACGTGCGAGGAGGTGCAAACCTATATGTGTCATTGGAGAGAAGGACATTTAAAAAAAAAAATGTAACTATAAAACATTTTTCACGAGGAAAAAAAACAACTTTAAACATATTCAGTTTTACGTACCTGGTGTTTAAATGTCATGGTGACCCGAATATTCCTATCATGCCGAAATCAAGGGTGGAAAAAAAACACACAAAAAAAAAACAACTAGTTAGGGGTTCTATTTTAGTATGCCGATTACCCCAACCCATTCTCTTCACCCCTGTAGTAACAATTCAACCCTTATTACAATTCTCTCTTGATTACCCTAAGCCATTCTCTTCACCCCTGTAGTAACAATTCAACCCTTATTACAATTCTCTCTTGATTACCCTAACCCTTTCTCTTCACCCCTGTTGTAACAATTCACCCCCTATTACAATTCTTTCTTAAAACCCCTGAATGTGCACTGGTGTTATTTAATGCATGTAGCCCAATTATAAAAACATGATTGGTAAGAAATGTCTTCATAACATCTAAAGGCCCGGCCATGCGGCCCTCATGACGTGCCAAGTATCTCACAATAACGTCTATAGGCCCGGCCATGCGGCCCTCATAACAAGCTCAGTCTCTCCCAATAACATCTATAGGCCCGGCCATGCGGCCCTCATGACAAGCCAAGTCTCTCCCAATAACATCTATAGGCCCGGCCATGCGGCCCTCATGACATGCTCTTTCCCAATAACGTCCATAGGCCCGCCGTGCGGCCCTCATGACGTTCCAGCCATGCCACTCAAGTAATATGACATTAATAATTGTGTTTAATGTCAAAATGACATGTAGCCACATGCTACATGTAACATCGCATGGTATTGGATGACACAAAGTCCAGTGTTGAAATGTTATGAAATAGGCTACGGCACATATTCTAGCATAATGTTATATGTGGTAAGACATATAGCCCAGTACCCCATGTCAGATTGCACTACATTGTATGTCATACAGCTCATGACATCCAGCCGAGCACACCATTTTTAGGAGCTCTCCGTCGTATTTTTTATAGTCCATTATGACATACAGCCTAGTACCGCATGTCATGCAGCTCATGACATTTAGCCTAGTACCGCATGTCATGCAGCTCATGACATTTAGCCTAGTACCCCATGTCATGCAGCTCATGACATCCAGCCTAGTACCCCATGTCATGCAGCTCATGACATCCAGCCTAGTACCCCATGTCATGCAGCTCATGACATCCAGCCTAGCACGCCATGTTAGGTTGCCCTGCGTCATATGTCTTATAGTCCATTATGACATCCAGACCAGTACTCCATGTGATCTTGCCCCCCCCCCCGCTATGTTTGGACTGTGCATGACTCGCAGTGAAACCTTATCTGGGCCACACAAAGCCATTTAATCTCAGTCTGCCGCGGGGAGGATTAGTCCTGGTCACGTGGTCTAAACTCATCGCATTACCTGTGTTCAACAGATTTTTTTACCTGGCTTGCACTCTATCTGCCTGTGCACAACATATTTTTTTACCTGGCTAGGACTCTATCTACCTGTGTAAAACATATTTTTTACATGGCTAGGACTCTATCTACCTGTGTAAAACATATTTTTTACATGGCTAGGACTCTATCTACCTGTGTACAACATATTTGTTACCTGGCTAGCACTACATTTATCTGTGTAAAACATATTTTTTTACCTGGCTAGCACTCCATCTACCTGTGCACAACATTTTTTTACCTGGCTAGCACTCTATCTACCTGTGTACAACATATTTTTACCTGGCTAGCACTGTATCTACCTGTGTACAATATATTTTTTAACCTGGCTAGCACTGTAGCACTCTATCTACATGTGTAAAACATATTATTTATTTACCTTGCGAGCACTCTATCTACCTGTGTACAACATATTTTTTTACCCGGCTAACACTATATCTACCTGTGTACAACATATTTTTACCTGACTATCACTCTATCTACCTGTGTATAACATATTTTTTTACCTGGCTAGCACTCTCTCTACCTGTGCACAACATATTTTTTTTTTACATGCCCACTATTTCATCTATTTGTGTATAGCTGCTTTTATTTAAAATATTTTAAAATATTATGATTATTGTTTAAATAAACACACACAAAAATGTGTAGCACTCTTATCTACATTTGTACACCATATTTGTCATGTATGAGGAACTTTACCCTCATATGTATCACGGTTGACATATGTCCGAAGATCATGACATTTATACGCTGATCATGACATATGCCTGTAGATTATGACATTTATACGTTGATCATGACATATGTCTGTAGATCATGACATCTATACGTTAATAATGACATATGTCTGTAGATCATGACATTTATACATTGATCATGACATATGTCTGTAGATCATGACATCTATACGTTAATAATGACATATGTCTGTAGATCATGACATTTATACGTTGATCATGACATATGTCTGAAGATATTGACGATCATCCGCAGAGATGAGATTGACTCGTCAGTCACGACATTTGACCGTGTTATATAGATAGATATATGAAATGTACTTTTAAGTCCCGCCATTTACCATAAGTGACATTTACCTTTAGTCATGACATTTGACCGTGTTATATAGATAGATATATATATGAAATGTACTTTTAAGTCCCGCCATTTACCATAAGTGACATTTATCTTTAGTCATGACATTTGACCGTGTTATATAGATAGATATATATATGAAATGTACTTTTAAGTCCCGCCATTTACCATAAGTGACATTTACCTTTAGTCATGACATTTGACCGTGTTATATAGATATATATATATATATGAAATGTACTTTTAAGTCCCGCCATTTACCATAAGTGACAGTTACCTTTAGTCATGACATTTGACCGTGTTATATAGATAGATATATATATGAATGTACTTTTAAGTCCCGCCATTTACCATAAGGGACATTTACCTTTAGTCATGACATTTGCATTTAATCCAGACTTTTACCTTTAGTAACCACACTTACCTTCATCCATGTCATGACCTTTAGATATTTAAATATTTATCGTTATGTCGTGACGCTTACCTTTCCCTCAGACATTGAACTGAATGAAAGTTTAAGTGTTGTCATGACAAAACAAGAAAACACTAAACTTCAAAGTTATTTTACTGACACCGTCTTTCAACTTAAAACCGTTTGACCATAAGGTGTGTGTATGTGATGGGTGGGAGGGTGGGAAATGAAAGTTAAGTTTGGACACAGAAAACAAATCTCTCAAAACATAACGAAAAGTGGCATAGTTAATTAAGACTAAGGAAGGGAAGGGGAGGGGACGACATTTGAAAGACACTTAAGAGGGACCCCCGAAATTGTTGTCCGAATTTTTAAATTTTTTTTTACATTAAATATCACGCTATCGCCATGTATGTGGGGCCCCTCAAAGAGGTTAAGGTCCAACGGGCCTCCAAACACCCACAAATTCCTAGCGACGCCACACGTAACGAAGATGTTGATGGCCCCACAACAAAACAACTTCCTCAACCGCTCTATGCGGAGATCGATTTGTTTGCGTGTGTTTTTTTGTTGTTTGTTTCAGCCGGAGTTTTGAGATAAGTTTTGATTGAATCCATAAACATGCCGTTCGTCAATATATTTAAACCGAGGCTCGTACGTCTAATTTTAGATTTCAGTGTCAAGGAAGGGCTAAAATGATTAGGGGAGGGGTGGGTGGGGGCTGCGCAAAGAAGAAAGATAAGTAGGTGCTAATCTCTGTCTTACCAACCGCTTCACTGGCTTGGAAATGTTTTATTCCCCTTACATCTTTCTCATTTTTTAGAGTACAGCACACCACACCGAAATATGTCGCAAAACAAGCCGCCATAATATCATAACAGGTTCTGTTGACTTGCTGCAATGTTTGATTTTCGAAATGAATTTTTTGTTCCATACAGGGGTTCTCGTCATAATATTTGGGGGACATCAAAATTGTTGTTGTTGTTTTTTTTTTACAATTTCAAAAACACAGGAAAAAAAAACATGGTGACTCTTAAAAGGTTTATGGGAAGTTATCAAAGGGAAACATGTTGAAAAGAGGCGGTATAAATAAATAAATGGACAGTGACGAGAAAGCTGATTGCAGCGTAGGTCGGGACAACCAACGGGTTCAAGGGGGGGGGGGGACATATCACGGAAATATTAATACTAGAAAATTGCCCGGGAGAAAAATATGGTTGAACAGTCGAATTAAAGAAAAAAATCTTGGTCTGTTTTGTGTGTGGGGGGAGGGAGGGAGTGATGGGGTAATTGAATGGAATGCGTGGTACCCATGTCATACATGATAAAAAGGGAAATACACGACACAGAGGCAACACAGCCAGGGTTTTCGGCAACACGGGCACAGTGCTGGGAAATACGGGCATAGTGCTGGGCAACACGGGCATAGTGCTGGGCAACATGGGCATAGTGCTGGGCAACACGGGCATAGTGCTGGGCAACACGGGCATAGTGCTGGGCAACACGGGCATAGTGCTGGGCAACACGGGCATAGTGCTGGGCAACACACGCTTGTTTCTGGGCAACACGGGCACAGTGCTGGGCAACACACGCTTGGTTCTGGGCAACACGGGCACAGTGCTGAGCAACACGGGCACAGTGCTGGGCAACATGGGCTTGGTTCTGGGCAACACGGATACAGTGCTGGGGAACACACGCTTGGTTCTGGGCAACACGGATACAGTGCTGGGGAACACACGCTTGGTTCTGGGCAACACGGATACAGTGCTGGGGAACACAGGCTTGGTTCTGGGCAACACGGATACAGTGCTGGGGAACACACGCTTGGTTCTGGGCAACACGGATACAGTGCTGGGGAACACACGCTTGGTTCTGGGCAACACGGGCACAGTGCTGGGCAACACAGGCTTGGTTCTGGGCAACACGGACACAGTGCTGGGCAACACAGGCTTGGATCTGGGCAACACGGGCAGAGCACTGGGCAACACGGGCACAGCGCTAGGCAACACTGACACAGTGCTTGGCAACACAGGCACAGTGCTGGGCAACACGGACACAGTGCTTGGCAACACAGGCTTGGTTCTGGGCAACACGGATACAGTGCTGGACAACACGGACACGGTTCTGGGAAACATGCACGCAGTGCTGGGCAACACAGGCTTGGTTCTGGGCAACACGGACACAGTGCTTGGCAACACGGGAACAGTGCTGGGCAACACGGACACAGTGCTTGGCAACACGGACACAGTGCTTGGCAACACAGGCTTCGTTCTGGGCAACACGGACACAGTGCTGGGAAACACGGACACGGTTCTGGGCAACACGCACACAGTGCTGGGCAACACAGGCTTGGTTCTGGGCAACACGGACACAGTGCTGGACAACACGGACACGGTGCTGGGCAACACGCACACAGTGCTGGGGAACACGGATACGGTTCTGGGAAAGACAGGCGCGGTTCTGGGAAAAACAGGCACAGTACAGGGACAACTCAGAATACGTTGAATATCTACGTTGAATATATAAATGTGATGGTATTGATTGATGGGTGGAAATGGGAGGGGGAGGGAGGAGGGACCAAAAGGACCACCGGAGAGTTCCAGATAACTGTCGATCGACAACGTCCCAATTAATTATCCCAGAACATCCCCTGTGACACACATTTGAAAAGTTTTGCGTTTTTTCCGAATTAAACAACTTCAATTTCTCTGTTTGACCGTCGGCTTCTAAATGGTATAATTTTATGGCTGTCATGGCCGGCACAGCGCCGCTGAAACTTTTGTTCAAAGTGTTATGGTGTTGCAGAAATGTTTACAGATGGGTGCAGAGAGAGAGAGAGAGAGAGAGAGAGAGAGAGAGAGAGAGAGAGAGTGGGGGCTACCCAGGACCCCTTAAGACTACGAGTCAAGCTGACTTGCTTTAGTGGCAGGATTTTATCACCAGCTATCCAGAGAAGTACAAGTACAATATTAACACCAACCTCATTACTGTGATCAAGAACCTATACAACAGAGCATCCAGCGCAGTACTCTACAACAGCAAGCTGGGAGATTGGTTCAAGACCACTGTTGGTGTTAGACAAGGGTGTTTACTCTCCCCCATCCTCTTCAACCTCTTCCTAGAAAGAATTATGACTGATGTGCTCGAAGACCATGTCGGAACGGTCAGCATCGGAGGAAGGATCATAACTAACTTACGCTTCGCCGATGACATAGACGGCCTAGCTGGCAGCGAGGACGAACTAAAAGAATTCCTTGCAAAGCTAGAGAAGACGTCGAAGGCCTATGGCATGGAAATTAATGCAGAAAAGACCAAGGTCATGGCAAATAAGAATTTCACAAGTGAAATACGAATAAACGGTCAAAAACTCGAGGAGGTCCCTACCTTCAAATATCTAGGGGCTGTAATATCCGACGAAGGCTCAAAACCAGAAATTCTTGCCAGAACGGCCCAAACAACTGCAGCACTAAGCAAACTGAAAAACATCTGGCAAAGCAAGAAGCTCTCCCTGAGATCAAAGATTCG
>MUZC01004754.1:54001-66434 GCA_002072015.1 Radix auricularia | reverse complement strand
CCCCCCCCCCCCGACTATTAAGTTTTGTGGTAAACTACAGTTTAAAAAGTATCTTTTTTTTTTTTTAGATTTAAAGGTCTTCAGGGGTCGATGAGAGCACATCGCGGGCTGCATCTGGCCCGCGGGTCGTAGTTTAAAGAACACTGTCCTAAACCAATGTGGGAATATTTTAGCCTGAAAACAATGGTGTCGGTGCTGAAAGAACTGTGACGATGGTCAAAGTTATCAACGCTATTCTCACACTGTCTGATAGTCCAAGCCATCAATGCTATTCTCACACTGTCTGATAGTCCAAGCCATCAATGCTATTCTCACTCTGGACGATGGTCAAAGTCATCAATGCTATTCTCACACTGTACGATAGTCCAAGCCATCAATGCTATTCTCACACTGTCTGATAGTCCAAGCCATCAATGCTATTCTCACTCTGGACGATGGTCAACGTCATCAGTGCTATTCTCACACTGATAGTCCACGCCATCAATGCTATTCTCACACTGTCTGATAGTCCAAGCCATCAATGCTATTCTCACACTGTACGATAGTCCAAGCCATCAGTGCTATTCTCACACTGGACGATGGTCAAAGCCATCAATGCTATTCTCACACTGGACGATGGTCAAAGCCGTCAAGACACTAACCCAATCGCCTCTCGCCTACCCCTAAACATAGGAGCCGATAACATCCAAACATTGTCAATGTGGCGTGGACAGAAAGCAAAAGTGCAAGGAATAAATATTTAAAAAATCCAACAATTACTCCCCTTGACCTCCACCCCCCACGTGGACAGGTTAAGACCCCCTGACCTGTTGGGACCGCAGCAGCCCCCCCCCCCCGAGCTATGTTTTGACACACCCTCACCCCCCTGCTCGTGCGTGAGGTATTGACTGGTCCAATCAGTAGATAACAAACNCCATCGACCGCTACCATTAGCGCGTGAACAGATCGGATAAAAATCATATCACGATTTGGTGGGTATGTGGTGAAGGGACGTCTGTGTAAAGGGGGGGGGGGGGTTGGGGGCGGGTGTTTTATGTCAACAAGAACAGCTGGGAGGATTTCGTCCCCTCACGCGCAGGCTGTTTTCCCGTCTGTGGGGATAGCGAGGGAACAGCCAGAGGCGTATCTAAATAGGTGAATTAAGTAGCAGGTAGAGGGAGTACCTAAATTAGTTTTAAGTATTTTTGTGTAGTTGGAAATAAAGGGTGTCCTATTGGAGAGGGTGTCTGATATTAGAGGGTGTCAGATTGGAGAGGGTGTCTGATGGGAGAGGGTGTCCCATTGGAGAGGGTCTTTGATACGAGGGGTGTCTGATAGGAGAGGGTGTCCCATTGGAGAGGCTGTCCCATTGCAGAGGGTGTCCCATTGGAGAGGGTGTTCCATTGGAGAGGGTCTTTGATACGAGGGGTGTCTGATAGGAGAGGGTGTCCCATTGGAGAGGCTTTCCCATTGCAGAGGGTGTCTGATATTAGAGGGTGTCTGATTGGAGCGGGTGTCTGAATGGAAAGGGTGTCGAAAATCTTGTCCCCGGGGGATAGACTAATAATGCCCAGGAAGTGTGTTAGTGTGTGTGTGTGTGTGGCGGGGTAATTTTATACCCAGTTATTTTTAGAGCAGAGACCATTAAACTTCTTAATAGCTGAAAAACAATGGAGGTGACGTCAACCGACTTACCAGGTATGTTTTTCGGTTATTGGGTCAATTTTGGTTTTGTGCGGCGATTGTCCGGATAAAAAAAAACCAAGCCAAACAAATGGCGGATGTGAGAGATTGATCCCCGCCGACGGGTCAACATCTGTGTCACCAGGGTGTCAGACTGTTCGTGTACCGGTGGCGCCAAGGCCAAAGCAGCGTCCGTAGTTGTTGTGACCAAAAGTCGAAAGGTTTGATTTCGAAAGGTTTGATTTGGGTGTATTTTTCTCGGTTCTACAATACAACATTAAAATAATCCGAAAAGCTTTCTCACGAAGGCGAGTTTTACACGCTCTTAAAGGGTTAAAGATGCGCTTCTGAAAACTTCATCACGCAGAGAAGGTATGTCTTCAGCGCAGACGCGACCTTACTGGTCAGAACCAGGAAGACTGTATATACCCGTACGAGCCCACATGGTCATCTACCACTGGTTTAACCAGTGGAGAACTATATGAGTGGACCACAGAGTCGTAGGTATATTTAGGAACTATTGTGTCCACACGAAATATTAATCAACAAAATTAAAAGTTTAATTAATCGATTAATCGTTTTAAAACTTTAATCGATTAAAATTAATTTGATCGATTAAATTATTTAAATATTTTTTTTCTTCAAATGTATTAATAATTTATATTTTATGTTACTTACATACTTTTCTCTCGTATTTTTATTTATTTATTTAGACGTGCATACATACATGAACAAAAAGGTTTTTCTTCTTTATATTATATCTTGCGTAGCAGAACGAATTTGCTGTGATCAATCGCAAAATTTGGGAGCCATGGCATAACAGCGACTTGACTTAACCGATTTCGCATTAGAAAGATGAAGCTGTTAAAATAACTTATAAGTTTACCCTCTAGAAATCAACAACAGACACGCTCCGTGATCCAATCATCAGGTCTCTCTAAAAGCTAAAGTGAAAGCTGGGACTATGATTGTTAAGGTCTTCAACACAGACCAAAGAATTGAGTGACCCGGCAAACGGACCTAACGCAATCTACCATCATAGTTAGTTCATCTCATTTATTATCTTCATATTCATCTGTTCTCGTTATTTATTTATATGTAAGAATTGTTGAAAATGTACACAATAATAAAAATATTGATACTATTAACAACAAAAATCATTATACATATTTAAAATAATAAATCACCCTACTTAAAAATCCACCTCGAAAAGTAACCTAAATTTTTGCCCATAAATAGCGACCCAATAATTGTATAGAGTTAATATGCAACTATAACATCGTTAGCAAACTTAGCTAGAAATTAAAATAGGAATCGATTCCTGGTTAATGAAGAAGAGATTCGATTACTTGAATTGGAAGTAAACGCTTTTTTATCGATCCATGTTAACAGACGAGTTGGAGACCTGCACGATTTCGACTGGCAATCGAGCTATGATTACGCCAATAAAACAATTGGCCAACTGAACTACCCTGGTAGTTACGGGAAGGGGGGGGGAAGATAGGGGACTTCCTTATTGCTGTCATGTTCCGATACACGGCCCTACTGGGATACTGACTTGTAGGGTCAAGGACAAAGAGAGACTTTGGGGGGGGGGAACGTCATCTTCACCTTAAGTACCCTTTTAAAAAAATTATCCTAATATTGTAATTTTTTAAAATGATATAACTTTATCCAAATATCAAATTTGGATTGATATTAAACAATATTAATCTTTATCCTATAAGTATAAGCCATAAACAATTCGATCAACATCAATTGAATCATATAGCCCTATTCGATCAAAATTAAACGTCATAATACCAGAACGATATTTGACAATTACTTAATTTTATCCTAAACTTCTTTTTTTTTTATAAGTGTTAAACTTTATTTAGAAAATCGAACTTGAAAGTTGAGAAATAAATCAATAAAGACAAGTCATCCAGCCGAAACTGGGAAAGAGGCGATTGCCCCTGGCCCTCGATCAACAGTGAAATATTCTGACCTGAGGGCCACCATTAGCACTGATACAAAACATACCATTTGAGCCACACCTCTGATCACACTCTCACCCTGTCCAGTGTACGTTGAAAAACTGCGATGTTTGGGGAGGGGAGTGGGGGAGGGGGGGGAGTCGAGTTATGCTAATGTTCATTCATCAACCCAAACCTGGTACCAGCTTACAATAGAATCTCCGATGCGCACCCATCTATCAGTACATCTCTCTCTCTCTCTCTGGCGAGGCAGTAAAAAAAAATATGTTAAAAATGATTTCAACAAAGTTATTCTCCGAGGCCAAGTTTGCGTGTTTGTGTCAACTGAGGTGATTGCTCATTAAATCTTTCTCGTTTTTTTTTTTATTTTTTTTAAAATATAATATAACAACAAGAAGAAAACAAGAAAAATGTTTGAAAAAAAGAAAACATGTTTGTCTTCGTTTTTTTGTTGTTTGTTTTTGTTTATTTTTGTTTACCGTCTCTCTTCTTTTCTTCTTTAAAAAAAAACAAAAAAACAAAACAATTTATTTTTTAAAAAAATATTTTTAATGATGTACATTTAATAATAGTGAAGCTTATTAAATATTGTATAATGTACAAATTTAAGAAAAAAGTCAATATTTTTAAAGCCATAGGCTACTCTATACTTATAAAAGTAAAAGGATTTTAATTCGGGTCAAGAGGATATGGAGTCGCCCCAAAAGCTTCAGAAAGCAACCACTGGGTTTTTGGATTTAAGCATTTTAGTTGTCAACTGGTTACCTGATAGATGGTCAGCTGCATACCTGATAGATGGTCAGCTGGTTAACCGATAGATGGTCAACTGGTTACCTGATAGATGGTCAACTGGCTACCCGATAGATGTTCAACTGGTTACCTGATAGATGGTCAACTGGTTCCCTGATAGGCGGTCAACTGGTTACCTGATAGATGGTCAACTGGTTACCTGATAGATGGTCAAATGGTTCCCTGATAGGCGGTCAACGTGTTCCCTGATAGGCGGTCAACTGGTTCCATGATAGTTGGTCAACTGGTTCCCTGCTGAAAGACGCTCCTCATTGTTCCTTTCTTAACTAACGGCTGATTCAGAGGACAACATACTATCATCTGACGACACACGTTATTTTCCTGGATGCGATATTTGGCCGTTAGGTAATTTACATGTTAAGTACAAATGGATCGACACAATGGCCCCTAACATAGTTAAGAAATCGCAAGCTTTTTATTTTAAAAAATTGTTGAGGATGCTCCTACTTGTATTACATTGTAGACTGAGGCAGTACAAAACATGGCGGGAGTAGGGTAGAGGGTAGTCAAAATATTGTAGCAGACTGAGCGAGCAGAAGCTCTTGAGCTGTGGGAAATACGTAAGTTGTGAGGTGTTTGGTGAGGTGGTTGTTGAGATGGTTGTTGAGGTGGTTGGTGAGGTGGTTGTTGAGGTGGTTGGTGAGGTGTTTGGTGGGGTGGTTGGTTAGGTGGTTGGTGAGGCGGTTGGCGATGTTGTTGGTGAGGTGGTTGGTGAGGTGGTTGGTGATGTTGTTGGTGAGGTGGTTGGTGAGGTGGTTGGTGATGTTGTTGGTGAGGTGGTTGGTGAGGTGGTTGGTGAGGCGGTTGGTGATGTTGTTGGTGAGGTGGTTGGCGAGGTGGTTGGTGAGGTGGTTGGTGATGTTGTTGGTGAGGTGGTTGGTGAGGCGGTTGGTGAGGTGGTTGGTGATGTTGTTGGTGAGGTGGGTCGTAAGGCGGTTTGTGAGGGAGTTGGTGAGGTGGGTCGTAAGGCGGTTGGTGAGGTGGTTGGCAGAGGCGTCACTAGGGTTGGTGTCGCTCAGTGCGGTAGCTCATAAACTCACCCCCTCACGACTTAACCCCAAGGACCTCCTCCAAGTCTGTCAGTGCCAAAATAACGGGAAAACATACAATTTTACAACTTTTAGTGACACCCCATGTCATACGGTGAGGTGCTCGCCCTACACCCCCACCCAGTGGCGTCGCTAGGGGGTACGGGCCGCCCCGGGAGACACCATCAGGGGGGGACACCAGACTGTAAAATGCTATATATTCCCGTTATTTGGCACTCGAAAATTCGGATGAGTTCTATGGGTTAAATCATGAGGGGGTGACACCATGAGCTACCGCCCCGGGTGACACCAACCCTAGTGACGCCTCTGCCCCCACCCCCACCCCTAGTAACGCCTCTGGTAGTTGGGGCCGGGCCGCAGGGCTGCACGCACAGAGATTCATTCATCTTGATGGAGAGTCTGATAAGCCGCCATTTTGAAACTACTGCAATATTGTTGTGTCTTTCCGCCCCCCCCTTTCCCCCGTTGTAGAGAGACCGACTTCTACCGCCAACCTGCGGTCCTCGTGTCAACAATCTGTTTATGACTTACCGTACGTCATCTTGGGGGCGTCATTTTCAAGTGCGTCAGTTGAGTCTCACGTCGGGTGCTCTCCTTACAGTGTGGGGGGTGCAGCGGGGGTGGGGGNGGGGGTTAAGAGTCGATGGCAGTGGAGGAACCACAACAGCAACAACTTGTACGAAATTGCTAACTGCCGGTTAGCGTCTCCTCGGCTAGCGGCCTGCAACGCTACGGCAGGGGCGGATTAAGACTGCATGGGGCCCCGGGCTGTAAACAAATGGGGGCCCTATCCAGCCAGCTTGCCTTAAAATAAAATGATTGCTAACTGCTAATATAAGACTGTAGCTAAATATTATAATGAAAAAAAAAAGATCTCGAACAAATAACTGTTTGAAGTATTCGCCTGTAATTTACAGTTGAGTGTGAAAAGAATTTTTTTTTTTTTAAATTCCACCACTAAGAATCGATCCCGACACCGCTGCCATGACGAGCCTATACTCTTTCCACACGGCCAGCGGAGCTTGTCTAAATTGAAAAATTAAAAAAATAACAAAAACTATATTTTATACTGTGTTCTCTAAGTGAGCCAATTAAATCAAGTTTTTTCGATTATTAAGACATTCAGATCTGAATGGCGATCAGTTTAATAGATAAGATTTATAACTTTAAAAAATGTATTATATTTTCAAGGGTTCGTGCAAACATGAGTACACTTTTATTATAAAATATAAAAAGTTTGGGGGGGGGGCCAAAAACCGTCGGGGGCCCCTGGCTATAGCCCATTCAGCCCCCCCCCCCTTAATCCACCATAGCGCTACGGCTTTGTCTTGTCATGGCAAGTGTCACAAGTGAGTCACTAGGGTTGTGCATTTTTCAACGTAAGATTCTTCGACACATACTATGACGCCCAAACAATGCCAATGCGAATGCGACTATGTGGAAAGGATGCCGTACAGCCAAGCATGTCCATCGCGCTTAATTTAAGTGCAAACGACTCTGATGTTCCATTTAAGGTTCGTTGGTCCGTGTTCAAAGTAAAAAAAAAAAATATTTTAAAAAAAAGAAAAAAAAAGAAAGAAAAAAAAAACGCGCGTGTAAAGTTGCACAGCATCAATTTTGTGTGCAGTAATTTACAAAATGTGCTGCGCGGTTATTCTAGACAGTGGCGTGGCCAAGCAGCTGCGCAGCTTAAAGATAACATTGGCAACCCAAACCTTGTTACAACCAGTGCTGTTACTCTTCTTACAACCACAGGTTTCTAATATTATTACAACCAGAGGTTTTTTTAAAACTATTGTTACAACCAAAGATTTTTATTTTTTACTATTGTTAACAACAAAGACTTTTACTATTGTTACAAACAAAGATTTTTACCATTGTTACTACAAAAGGTTTTTTTTTTACTATTGTTGCAACAAAAGATTTTTACCATTGTTACAACAAAAGATTTTTACTATTGTTACAACAAAATTATGTATTTTACCATTGTTACAACCAAAGTTTTTTTTTTACTATTGTCACAACAAAAGTTTTTTTTTTATTATTGTTACAACAAAAGGTTTGTTTTTACTATTGTTACAACAAAAGGTTTTTTTTTATTATTGTTACAACAAAAGGTTTTTTTTTTACTATTGTTACAACAAAAGATTTTTACCATTGTTACAACAAACGATTTTTACTATTGTTACAACAAAATTATGTATTTTACCATTGTTACAACCAAAGTTTTTTTTTACTATTGTTACAACAAAAGATTTTTACCATTGTTACAACAAAAGATTTTTACTATTGTTACAACAAACGATTTTTACTATTGTTACAACAAAATTATGTATTTTACCATTGTTACAACCAAAGTTTTTTTTTACTATTGTTACAACAAAAGGTTTTTTTTTATTATTGTTATGGCCAAGGCTGTTTAACCACTCAATGACAACAAAGTCCTGGACATCAAGAGATCAACTCATTCCTTCAGTAGGTCATTCTGTTTGTCAGACATTATTCAGTCAGTTAGTCATTCAGTTGGTCAGACATTATTCAGTCAGTTAGTCATTCAGTTGGTCAGACATTATTCAGCCAGTTAGTCATTCAGTTGGTCAGACATTATTCAGTCAGTTAGTCATTCAGTTGGTCAGTGATTAATTAAGTCAGTTAGTCATTCAGTTGGTCAGTCATTATTCAGTCATTCAGTTGGTCAGACATTATTCAGTCAGTAAGTCATTCAGTTGGCCAGACATTATTCAGTCAGTTAGTCATTCAGTTGGTCAGGCATTATTCAGTCAGTTAGTCATTCAGTTGGCCAGACATTATTCAGTCAGTTAGTCATTCAGTTGGTCAGACATTATCCAGTCAGTAAGTCTTCAGTTGGTCAGTCATTATTTAGTCAGTCAGTCATAATTCAGTCAGTCAGTCATAATTTAGTCAGTCTTTCATTCAGTCAGTCTTTCATTCAGTCAGTCAGTCTTTCATTCAGTCAGTCATGTTGCAATTGTAGTGTTGCGTCAATATTGAGGCTGAAGAACATTGTTTTAACAAAAAAACCTTGTCTAAAAATAGAAACTATACGTCATGAGATTTGATGTTTCCGGTCTGAGAGAAGACGAACCACTTGTAAATTCTTTAGCTATTTGAGAACTTGTATACGCCTCTCAACAATCTTAGTTTACGTTATGCATCGAAATATAAACAAATACATTGTTGAAATTACATTTTTTGGGGGGTTATTTCCATAATAGCCTTATACCGACAAGTGTTTTTTTCCATAAGAAATTAAAGATGGGGCTTTGTTGAAAAAGAAAATTAAAAAAAAAAACTATGAATATTTACATATTTTGCACAACTGAAGTACGATTATCAACAAATTTATTCACCAAGTTCTTCGCCCGCCAGAAGGAAAATATCTTCAATCTTCCACTGATAAAGGAGTAGACAACTCCAGCAAAGTGTAAGGGTTATCTATGAATCTATTCTAACACTTTCTCAACTCATACGTGAACCACTCGACTGCTAACACTTTTTTTCAACGATTTCCGCATTCAGTGTGACAGCAAACACGTTTGTAAATCTGTCGACATTTTCGGGGACATGGTTGAACTGAATTAAGTAGACGCACTTTCCCTGTTTCTTTTGTGCATGTTCGTGTGCGTGTGTCTGTGTTACAAAAGCAACAAGTAAACACGAGAACTATCGAAGTTCTCAATTTTTTAAGAGCACGGTTTGGAAATAGGTCGGAGCGGGTTGGCGTGACCTTTCGAAAAAGCTTCAAACATTTATAAGCACATGTCTCAGAACAATTGTCCAAATCCGGTGGCCCAACATCATCACCAACGAGGACCTCTGGCAACTTACACAACAAGACCCATGCAGTGAAAGCGCTACTACGCCCCCCCCCCCCCAAGAAAGCCCACAGCATTGCGAGACAAGCCCTTATTTGGAACCCCTTGGGGAAAAGAGAAAAGAGGTAGACCCAAAATGACATAGAGAATGGAACTGGAGGCAGATTCCAAAAAGAGTGGGCCCAGCTAGAGAGATTGGCGCAGGACCGATATGTCTGGAGGGCCTTTGTTCGTGGCCTATGCCCCAGATTGGACGGCATGCAATTATGATGATGATGATGAGTACGATAAAGTCGAATAAACACAAAAGTTACTGTCATCGAAAATGGTGCCTTGAATGTAAGCCGTAAGCGCAAGTTGGATATTATTTTCAGGGTCCCATCGATTTCGCAGCTTTGTTTTCCTGAAAATCCTTATTGACAAAGGTACGTCGTTGCGAAAGGCAATATTTTTTTTTGACGACCTCCAACAGTTCAATGTTGAAAGCCTCTGCAGCATTTGACATCCAAAAATGTGTCTTATCTACTCTGTTTGCAAATTCAATCCTTGCCTCATAACATGCTTGAAGTTCAAGAAGTTCCTCTGCCAACACTTGAGGTTCCTCTGGTACATCCGAAATGTCACATTGAAACGTATCTACAACCCAACTGACATTATGCGAACCAAAAACTTGAAAGTAAACAGTGAACCACTCTTTGAGCTTGGTAAGATGTCTGATGACTATATCTATCGGCAAAAGTTATACTTCCTCAATCTTCCCAGTACAGGACCAACTTTGAAAATTTCTCTTACGTGTTTCTTTTTTTTTTCCCCAATATGAAAGCTTTAAACCAAAAACTGCTGTATTTCATCAGGCTGAGAGTCTACTGATATTTTCCCCCTTCTATTCTTTGTTCTCACACATTTACATGGTCAATAATATCGGCTAAGTAACCGAGATGTGCACCCCAATAACCTTTCGTAAACTCCTATGCTAGAGCATGCTTTCAACCAGCCAGAAATGTTTGAAGTACCGCTTCCAGAGCCCACACTCTGTCCAGAACATTGCCGTGTAAAAGCCACCCTACCTTGATGTGATAAAGATAGGTCTATATATTCAGTCTCACATCTTTCTATTAATCATGAAAGAGTCGGACTACAGTGCGCATATCCTCTAATGAAATTTACAATCTGGATAATGTGATGCATGACCACCTCCAGTTCAGGTTCCAAATGTTTCACAAGCAGAGGTTCACAATGGATCACTTATTGGTTAGATTCAGTTTCGGGGATTCTCCTCTCTTTCGAAAGCCGAAAAACCACGTACACGACCGAAAGCCGAAAAACCACGTACACGACCGAAAGCCGAAAAACCACGTACACGACCGAAAGCCGAAAAATCACGTAGGCCACACGAGCAAAAGTCGAAAAACCACGTATACCACCCAACATCACTGGAGCTCCGTCAACCGATACAGTAATACAATCTACCCAGTTTTTAAAATAAACATTGTAAAAGTATTCATTAACTTACTCGAAATTATCAACTCCTTTACATGGCGATTCGAGTAGACCAAAATATTTCCTTTACAATTATTTGAAAATTTTGAATCGAACATGTACTGTAAGCTGCGCATTACTAATGACATTAGTGGTCTGATAAAGGTAAATAGCAAAGAATTTACTCACATTTATAGAATGCGTTTTCTAGGAGAAACCGGTGCAGTTGTGGGCTTATCTTCCAAACGAAAAAGTCCACATGACGGATTTTAAATAAATTTAGCGGATTTTACATGTCTCCGTTAGGGGGTAATTTACCCGTGTTCGCCGACCTTGGCATTGGATAGAGCCAATCTTCGGGTTTTAAAGTCTTTCGTTCAGGGTTGCCAACAATCCGTAAATTTACGGACAGTACGTAAAGATTTATCGCAAAATTATCTGTCCGTAAAATTCCGTAAAAAAATTAAAATGTCCGTAAAAAAATTGACAAAACGTGGAATCTCGACGTTTTAAAAAAATCAGTAAATCATTTTTGTGATATCTATTTTCTTGATTCAAATTTTAATTTTACAATGTTTTAATGGCACCCCGCGCTCTATTAATAAACTGTAAGAGCTTTTTGGGCAGCTAGGAAAGTACAAACTTTGAATCACGCGATAAAATATTCATTGGTTTTCAAACTAAACTTCAGCTGCAAAAAGTAGATGATCCATCGACCGTTTAAAAGTTTTATGTTGATGTTCTTGCATTTTATACCAATGCAGTTTGTGCAATACAGAAGAGAATGCCTAATAGCAACAGAGTGCTGAAGTTTATGTCATTACAAAACCCACTAACAGAATTACGGTGGAACAGTCGGAAATTTTGGAACTGGCCCAGATTTTTCCACAAATTGTGTCTCCAGCAGATTTTCATTGTTTAGAGGCCGAGTTTATTGACTACAAAGTTGCGGATTTAAGCAATCTCAAGGCCGACTGAGGTTATTATGCTTTCTGACATCAAATTGGACAAATGACTAGAAATATCGAAAACAAAGAGTACAGATTTCCGCTACTTTCGAAGTTTGCACAAACAATGTTGGCGCTTCCAGATGGAAGAGCAGAAGTAGAACGCGTTTTTTTTCTGCTGTTAATTTATTGAAAACCAACTTGAGAAACAAATTGTCTACTCAATGTTGGAAAGTTTACTGACTGTGAGAAATGGACCGGGAAAAATTACTCCCACAATGATCGACAGTGTAAATGTTTCTATGTATGATCATAAGCAGGAGGAATTAAACACTGCCACTGATGATGAATGTCATACAATAAACTAACGTCATAAAACATGAAAATGGTAATAGAGACGTGCTCATATGGATACTTTACATTTTTGAGATACAATGCTTGGATTATGCTTCATATTCGTTCGTTTTAATGTCAAGATTTCATGTTAAATGTGTCCGTAAAAAAATTTGTTGTCCGTTAAATTTTGTCTGTAAATTTTGTCGAGATTTCTTATTTTTGTCCGTAAATGTTATTTTATTGAGTTGGCAACCCTGCTTTCGTTCCAATCTACAGTCGCTAATTTTTGTGTTGTTTCTGATTTAATATATATATATATATATATATATATATATATA
>MUZC01004754.1:11954-22006 GCA_002072015.1 Radix auricularia | reverse complement strand
TATATATATATATATATATACATACATACATACATATATTTTTTTAATTAAAAAAAATCCCTTTGTGGGTGTGTGCGCGTGCGTTGTGCGTGTGAGTGTGTGAGAACGAGCAAATAATCTACTTTTATGGACTGGAATTGTGAAATCGTGAATTAAAACTGAAATCCTTCAGAGATAAAGTCAGTTGTTAAACAACGTGTGTCGCTTGGTCCGAGAGTGATTTTTGGAGTTGGGTGGAGAGGGTTTGTACACAATATAGTTCAAATCTCTTTGAAATTTTAACGAAATACATGTCTATATTTAGACGATGGCTCGGTGATCGACGACACACCAGATTTGAGTTTAGCGACAAACCTGAAATACGGAGATAGACAGAAATGAACAACCTTTTGTTGTCTTACCTTATCTGTTACAGACGCTCCATCTACACAGAAGATAATTGCGTCCTACGCTTATCCATGGTTTAACCCTAGAATTTTGCTGCAGTTTTTTTTACCCTTTAACAGGTAAAATTGCTCATTGGACAGAGCTCAGCTACCATTAGACCACCACTCATAGGACATGAAGTTGAGCTCAGCTACCATTAGACCACCACTCATAGGACATGAAATTGAGCTCTGCTACCATTAGACCACCACTCATAGGACATGAAATTGAGCTCAGCTACCATTAGACCACCATCCATAGGACATGAAATATAGCTCAGCTACCATCGACCAACACTCATAGGACATGAAATTGAGCTCAGCTACCATTAGACCACCACTCATAGGACATGAAATTGAGCTCAGCTACCATTAGACCACCATCCATAGGACATGAAATATAGCTCAGCTACCATCGACCAACACTCATAGGACATGAAATAGTGCTTGCGGAGTAGGGCAAAGGTTACCCTATTTCTCTCACGTTTTTCCAATATAAAAGCGAGCTGGAAAGCCTCCACAGATCGGGAATTTGAGGATGTATGATGTTACAGCAAGAATGTTACTGCATTTTTAAACGCGTATTTTAATTGTAAATTTTCTTATTTTAAAACCTAACCTATCCATTCATAAAAATCCTTTGCAGAGTCACTGAAAATAATAAACTTTATAAAAAAATATCCCAACAAATGTAAACATGATGAGCTATGAAAACATGTTTACCAAACGTCATTAGTCGTGAAAATACACCTGAAATACACCATGAGTCTCATGAGTTATGAACATGATTAATTATGAAAAACACAAATAAAAGACACCACAATTAGTCATTACAACACACCTAACAAACACCATGAGGTATGGACGTCATTAGTCATTACAACACACCCAACAAACACCATGAGATATGGACGTCATTATTCATTACAACACACCTAACAAACATCATTAGTCATTACAACACACCTAACAAACATCATTAGTCATTACAACACACCTAACAAACATCATTAGTCATTACAACACACCTAACAAACATCATTAGTCATTACAACACACCTAACAAACATCATTAGTCTTAACAACACACCTAACAAACATCATTAGTCATTACAACACACCTAACAAACATCATTAGTCATTACAACACACCTAACAAACATCATTAGTCATTACAACACACCTAACAAACATCATTAGTCATTACAACACACCTAACAAACAATTCTACTCTGAGAGCGAATCGGTGCAAGTTTTCTCTAATTAACAATTAACATAGGTACAGACCCATCTCCCCAGACCCCCTCCCCTTTACCTGCCCCTCCAACACTAACCCACCCCCCACCAACTCTCAAAAAAAAAGCCTACAACATTCCTTTCACCAAGTTCCTTGTTTGGATTAATGACTGACCAGGCCGCATGGCCGTGTTATCGCGCCAGTAATTAGGGCACGACGGAGCGGCCCGTTCCAAGAAAGTGACGATCCCTAGATTTCCACGGAGCCACCGAACGAGGAAGTAGGGCAGGTAACTCTCAGACACGAAAAGAATGAATTTGTTATTGTGACTCGCGGCCTACGCTTACAGAGGCAGGCACCGAATGAATGAATGAATCTTCGACACAAGATCCTTTGGCGCCACGCTACTGAGACACGGGGGGGGGGGGATGTTTCAAACACAATGTGCAGAGATAACGAGGTATGGCCAGAGTGACAAGATAGTCCTTACGCAGTGGCGTAGCTAGAGGGGGGGTTCCAAATTCGAAAGTCCCCGCGGGTCCCCACTTGAGGGGGACCTCTAATGGAGTGCCCGAATGTTTTTTTACATTAAATATTGCGCATCCGTCATGTATGCAGGGCCTCATAAAGAGGCCAAGCCTCCCCCCCGGGCCCCCAAATCCATAGCTACGCCACTGTCCTTACGCACTTATTAAATGTTATGTAGAGCTGACCACTAGATGGTACAGTTTGCCACGGTACCAGCCAGTGCTTGAAGAGCGTTAAAAAAAAAAGAACGCAGATTAACAAGGAAGTAAATAAGTCATTGTTAAAACCATGTTGGTAATCCACGACACAGATGACAGAGAGATATCTCATACTCACATCGCAACTGTTGACGCTGTGCGCCTACTACAAGCAACCAGCTACTAGACTCGATATTTGTTGCGCTATACAGTTCAGGTTCAATAAGGTCACGGGGTTGGAAATTATTTTGGCTTGGTGGGAAATTTGTGGTGGCGGGCTTCAGCGGAGGGGCCGTGCCATTTAAAATTATTGTACGTGTATTCTTTAGTTAACATAACAATTTATTTTTTTGAAACTATAAATGGTATCCAAAAAAATATATTTTTTTAATAAACAAATGTGTTAGTTTATTTTTTTTAAATATTTATTGTGGTGTCATATTATCTAGATTTCTAGCTGAAAATTTTATTCTAGAATCAGTTTAATGAGACTAATGCATCCTATCACACTTTTTACAATTTAAAATAATTTTAAAAATCTGGAGTAAAGTTGAGTGTTGAGACATGAAGTAGATATCAGGTCAAGGCCAGTATTTTCTG
Organism: Radix auricularia; assembly: GCA_002072015.1. Taxonomy (NCBI): domain Eukaryota; kingdom Metazoa; phylum Mollusca; class Gastropoda; family Lymnaeidae; genus Radix; species Radix auricularia. The sequence goes on along the minus strand of MUZC01004754.1, from coordinate 19,019 downwards.
AAACGTTTTGGCCGACACTTTGCCCACACCAGAATTATATATATATANTTTTACTATTATTTTTAATTTTAAAAAATATTTAAAACTAGATTTAGTACCCGCATTCCAGGGCCAGCATTGTGGATCCAATTTTGTTTGACTCCTTGTCCCGAAATGGTAGCCCAATATTCTTTGAAATCATATAATACATCGCGTTTGTCTTAAAACAAATGCGACCTTTTAGACAAGATTAAAATTGAGGGCTCCGTGGTACGCAATAGTCAGCTTAACAAAATTTTGAAGAATTACCCAGACCAAAGATAAACAATTTACTAGTGCAAACATTTCTTTCCCCGCTAGGATCCCTTTTTTCCGAAACGATCCCATACTTCGATGGGATCACATAGGCCTTTTTGGGGGCCGCGGTGGTCGAGTGGCAAGCGCGCTCGACTGGCGTTCCGATGGTCACGAGTTCGAATCCATGGGAAGCCAAGGATTTGTTCCCAGGGCCTAGGGCGTCCCCGAGTTCCACCCAGCTCCAAATCGGTGAAAAGCGGCGGGGCAATGCGTGGAACCCTTAGCCGTGGCATGCGAACGCTGCATCACTTGCCAAAAAACAACTGCTGCCTTGCAGATGGTCTTGGCTGACAAAAGGCTATGGAAGCAAATCCAGAAAATACAGCTTGCTCACATTTCTTGTTCGACCCCGTGCCATCTCGGATTTTGAAGCCATCAACGAAATACGACGAAGTTTCAACACACGAAGTTGCTGTTTGTGTTTTCACTGTTATTCTGCGTCGTCATTTATGTTGTGGTAAATAGATCAGAATGGATGCATCCTCGCACATTTGTAGGATATTTCAGATCATACAGTAATCATGTTAATGATAGTAATAATATTACATTCACATTTGACAAATAATTAGAGTAAAGCCTTAAAACTTACACTATTGAAATAGCGAACCCTCCAACCTAACCCCCCCCCCAAAAAAAAAAAATATATATATATATAACAATTAATAAATAAATAAAAATAATTTTGAAAAAAATAATCTGCAAAATATGTCTTATCGGGAAACGGAAATAAACAAAGAATTGCTTCCATTATTAAAACAACAATGAAATATATATGGGAATCCATTAGTAACCAGCAGGGCTGCGGAAATTAACGATTAATTTCTCGATTAATCGTTAACACTTTTTAACGATTTCTATTTTTTTAAACGATTAAACCACCCTCCACTTATAAATGTACTGGTAGTCAAGAAGTAAAATATTTCGGCAGATAAATATCAACTGATTTCCGGACGCTTACACGAACATTATAGTATTAAACTATTGACTGACGTGAATGTTCAAAATGTTGATAAAGGTTATTGTGTCCATTGAGAGAAATCGTTTGCCTACCGTGCAATGTTCCCTCTAAGCCTAAGCTTCCTTGGTCCTTGTTTACAGTTTAAATGGAATCTAATAGATCTCGTCTTGTGATTATCTTGAGAATTTAATGATCTCGTCTTATTTATGAACGGACGTCCACCACGGCTGAACGATTACGGAGCCCAGGTCATCGCGCAGAAAAGCGTCACTGTCCTGCCCCCAACCCCCCCCCCCCCAACGTAATCAACGGTCTGGACAACCCAACCGTCAGACCGTAGAAGTCATCCACAAATCGTGTTGCCGGGTACACGCTAACCGGGCCAAGAATTCCCTAATTAAGTGATTAGTTGATACATAGACAGCAGGAGAAATAAGATAGGTGTTCTCAAATTGGGCTCAAGTGTACAGTCGGCTTAACGACAACCTTACATGAAACGTGGCCCTAATATTTCACTTTGAAGTGATGATAATTGGTAGGGATATTAAGTTTCACAGTTTTACATTTTCACGGGGAGGGGGTGGTTTCCAGAAAGGGAGGGGGATAGAAGCCATTACGCTATTTTTCTTACGGACATGTGCTCCGTAAGATATAAGTCTTTACAGTACGTCTCTCCGAGCTTCTCTCTTCAAACCTAGGGTTTCTATATTAAAATTAAAATAACATTATTTATTCACGTCTCAAGAGATTATATCAACATTCGATCACGTGACACCCGTTCAGACTTCCGCAATTACTCTCCAAACAAGACAGAGCTACCTGCCGATTCTGTGTCGTATTCGGCCGTAATTTACGGCACACAAAAAAAAAAGAGTCTTATCTAATGTTCGGCTGTACCCAAACACCTATTCCCGACATTGCCGAAGGACTTTGGTCTAATCATCTGCCAACAGACAAACTTGCTGACATTACGTGTCTTGAATCCACGGCCTTAGATCATCGGTAGAAATGCTTTTAAAAAGTAAGGCATAATGGGATCGAAGATATGACACGAAGAATGTGTAGGGACTAAAAGATTGAGAGATGAGTGGAAAGGAGATGAGAAGAAAGCAAATTTTGTCACGGCCAGTGCATAACAGGGAAAAAAAATACGTGTTTAAAATGAAGAAAATTGAACCTTGCTGTCCTATGGTATGGCTTTTACCGCGGGATTTATTCGCGGCGAATAATTCGCCCTTCAAATAATTTTCAGTTACTTGCTATATCTTACAGACGCTCCTTAATACAGAAAATTATTGCACACTTCGCTTCTTCGTGGTTTATTGCATCTTTATTAGAGTTTTGAATGTTGATAGCGTGTTGGCTTTTCTCGTTAGTTCAGCCAACATACTTCACACCCGAATCCCAGACGGGCAGAAGGATGTATGAGTGTTTGTTCTTGCATACGGAACAAGTCAGCTGTTGTTTTTTTTTTTTAAATTTCTATCTGAGTGTTGTACTTGTATATGACTGTTTTGTTTAATTTCCAAAGAAGAATGTATGCCATATTATGTATTATTACTACTTTACGCTTCGTTCTGCTTTCCTTTACTTTCTCAAAGTTCAGTGATTTAGCCAATGTCAATTTTAAATATTCTTCAGCAATGAATCTGGCAACTCTTTTTGAATGTGTTCTATATTCATCTATGAAGGAACAAATGATAATAAATTTTAAAATGAAAAAAAAAAAGTTTAAAAAAAAGTTTTTGACTATAAATCCTTTATATACGAGACATAACTTTAAGTTTGTTCATATAATACGCACCACTCTAGCACAAAAATTAACATGTCACATAGAGATAAATAAAGATAATATAAACATTCATTAATTAAATTACAGGACATCCGCTTGATCTGAAATTTTTATATCATTTTTATCATCGGCACGAGTCTGCCTGCAGAATTTCAGCTCGCCAGCATACGGGGAAGTGGGTTAAAAATCGATCCAAAATGTTTTTTCGGCACTCAAGCAAGCACGTAGATAAATTATTTAACTGATAAAGATAAAAACATAACTGTTGAGACCAGATAAAATTCCCGATGTTTAAGCCTAATCCGGTTATTTAAAATACCACCAATGCGTTTGGTAAGTAGATTTTTCTTTTGTTTAACCAAACTTGAAATATTGACGAATGAAGCTGTGTTAAACGATTAACTATTATTGTCAACTTCAGAGTAGTGAGAATCAATGTTCCCCCTAAGGTTTGGTGGCCCGTGTGCAAAGTAAAAATTATCGTGTGCAAAGTTACACAGCATCCATTTTTTTGCAATAATTTTACAAACTTTGCTGCGCGGTAATAATAAACTGCTGCGCGCGTCGGTCAGATATCTGCGCGGCCGCGCAGCCGCGTAACTTATTTAATGGAACAGTGGTTATAATGTGTGGGGTAAGGACATACACTTGAAGTAAGTGGTACAGATATTTGAAGTTAGTGGGACAGACATTCGAAGTAAGTGGGACATACGTTTAAAGTTAGTGGGACAGTTATTTGAAGTAAGTGGGACATATTTTTTACATTAGGTGGAAAGATGTTTGAATTTAGTGGGACAGATATTGGAAACCAGTGGGACTGATATTTGCGATTAGTGAGACATAGGAAATCATTGCTTGTTAGCATTCACCTTTAGCTCATACATAAAACTCCCCTGCTCCATGTCTGGAAACATTTGACCCTGCTGTCATTTCTGTAAAGATTTAACCTGATATCGTTTCTGGAAACCTTTCACCTGGCTGCTGTTGTTAAGTTATTTAGCCGTTGTTTCAAGAAAGTCTTCTCCACCCCGATGACAGTTCTGTCGCGTTCCACTCGGTGTATGGCCAGAAACAAGTCCACTATGTTTTTCAACGTCTGGGGTCAAGGTTCACTGAGGATCAGGTCTAAAGAGTTTAAAGACTTTTTTGTTGTTTTTTTTTGAAGTCGACCAGAATTAATTCGCTCTGTGTTCCACGAAGATCCCAAGGTCACGTCCAGGGTACGCCGCGCTCAGAACCAAACAGAGGCTCTGGTCATGTGATCCAAGGCCCCCACCCACCCCCCTCCCGGGTAGAGGTATCTGGTGACACGACGGTGGCAACATCCCTGGGCAAACACATTGGAAATGTCGCGGCGACATCAAGCGTTCGGGTGGGGGGTTGGGGGGGGGGTATTTCTGTTGGTCCACGGTCGTATCTACCTACGTACACCTGTACCTATAGGATACATGAGTGAGTGCGTGAGGACTTTGAAAATACATGAAATCATCCTCTCACTTGATGTCATCTGTGCCCATGTCCTATGAGGACATACATGAAATCTTCCTACTACCTTGATGTCATATGTGCCCATGTCCTATGAGGACATACATGAAATATTCCTATCCCCTCCCTTGATGTCATCTCTGCCCATGTCCTATGAGGACATACATGAAATCTTCATACCCCCTCCCTTCAGGTCATCTGTGCCCATGTCCTATGAGGACATACATGAAATCTTCATATCCCCTCCCTTCAGGTCATCTGTGCCCATGTCCTATGAGGACATACATGAAATCTTCATATCCCCCTCCCTTCAGGTCATCTGTGCCCATGTCTTATGAGGACATGAGAACCACGTTTCATGGAGATAGTTCGGCGGTCGCGTTAAAGTTGGGATTTTACAATATAGAATATTCAGTGTTAACAGTGTTTGGCGAGTTTTAAAATTATTTTTCTAATAAAAATCACGAGGAGTATTTTCTAAAAGACAATTCCTTGCAGGATTAATGTCTTGTACCGGGATGAGGAGAGGGATCACTTTGTCTTGAGGTTTTAACAATTCTTGTGGTCAATTACTGATTTCAATTAGTTATGAAATTAATGACATTAAAGATACTGATTCAGTCAAATCTTTGCGAAACATATTCCAAGTATAAAGATTTAAACTGACCACTGATTTATCGGATTTATAATAGAGATTTTTTTTAAAAAATTAAAAAAAAAAAAAACAACAACACAGTATCAATGTTGGGGGTGGGGAGGGTGTGAGGTCGACATCTAGGCTTTCAAGTTTATTTTTCGTTGAATGGTCAACAGTTTCTTTCTGTGACCGTCATATAGGCCAGTGCTTCTCAAACTTTTTCGTGTGACCGGCAGGAATTTTTCCCAGTGCTCCACGGAGCGGTGCTCTATTTTCCCGTACTGACGTGATAGCAAAATGAGCCCCAGCATGACCGTACGCCCTACAAGATTAAGCATGAATTCGGTATGTTCTATGCTACATGTTATCAAACAATTTTGAAAAGAACAAACTTAACCCTTGATTGCTTGATACTTATTTACGATAGTTACATTTTAACTGACCTATCACCAAGTAAGCCAACTGACCTATCACCAAGTAATCCGACTGACCTATCACCAAGTAATCCGACTGACCTATCACCAAGTATGTCAACTGACCTATCACCAAGTAATCCGACCGACCTATCACCAAGTAATCCGACTGACCTATCACCAAGTAAGTCAACTGACCTATCACCAAGTAAGTCAACTGACCTATCACTAAGTAATCCGACTGACCTATCACCAAGTAATCCGACTGACCTATCACCAAGTAACCCAACTGACCAATCACCAAGTAATCCGACTGACCTATCACCAAGTAACCCAACTGACCTATCACCAAGTAATCCGACTGACCTATCACCGAGTAAGCCAACTGACCTATCACCAAGTACGTCAACTGATCTATCACCAAGTAAGCCAACTGACCTATCACCGAGTAAGCCAACTGACCTATCACCAATTGAGACCAATCTGTTTGTTTTTTTCCTCCTATAGAAACTGATCGAGCTCTCAACACGATTAAAAAAACCTGAGAGTACTTTCCCTCGAGACAAACAACGCACATCAGCAAACAGCAAGTTTGTGTTCCGCTCTCATTCCGTTTACATAATGCAGCAAATAATCTTGAAATTAAAGCATTTGCCTTGACATGGTTCACAACTTTTACAATTTCGCTGAGCTCGTTGTTTAGTTCTGTTGACATTTGCTTAGAGGCTAAAATCTCTCTACGAATAAAACACTGGGTTAACTTGCACTCTGGTGCTAATTTCTTAATCTTGTTTACAACTTTGGAACGCCCCTAGTCATGGCCGCAACGCAATCCGTACACACACCAATACAATACTTAAATTCTATCTGTTTTTGCCAACAATGTAATCGTTGATGGCCTTGAACAGTTCAGAACTAGATGTATTTGTTTTAAATGATGTAGGAAAGAAATAGTCTTGCTTCAAGTCATCCTTATATTGATATCGCACATGTAATATCAGAATCGCCGCAATAACTGACTGGCATCCCACAAGAGAGACAGACGACTGTGAGATCACGGTCGTGTTAGTTGATGTCACCATCACGCATCGCGGGGTGACAATTTGACACTCCTCTTGTCGTTTCTAAAACTCAAGGATAATTTTATGAATATAATTAGATTTTATTTTTCATTTCTTGATAGCGTCTGTGGACCGGCGGCTGATGGTCCACGGACCGGCGGCTGGTCCGCGGACCACCACTTTGACAAGCACTGGTATACGCGACATGATCTTTATCTAAATATTTGTAGAATTAATTAGGATTGAAATAAAAAGAAAATTTAAAAAAATACTCCAATTGTTTTTATTACTGGTTTGCTTGAGTTCCTATTTTTAGAGATTCGATGCACCGGTGGAATGACCATCGAATGTGATGTAGGTAAGTGCTATCCGGGGGGGGGGGG
>MUZC01004754.1:1086-11928 GCA_002072015.1 Radix auricularia | reverse complement strand
CCCCCCCCCCCCACCCAAACCCATCGACCACATCTGAAGTTAGTGCAACAGCTTAATAAAAAAAAAATTTAGAAAGAGAGAAAAAGAGACCCCCTCCCTCCATCCCCCCACTCGCTAGTCTGAAACTCTCTGAATACCAGTGTTACAGTCCTGGAGTAACGGCTATGGGTGGGCGGTTTAAGTTTAGGACCGAGGTTGAAACTTCTTTTAAGATCAATTTATTTTGACAGCATTTTCATTATACAGTTGGTTTTTAAAAAATGTAATAATGACACAAAAAATGACAGCCGAACCTTCATAAAACACAATCACACGTTCGCCTGCAAAATGCATGTATGCTCTCCAATCTACCTAAAAAATGTGGCTCCCATCCCCCCTCCCCTCCCTGCCCACCGCCGCCAAATCCTATCGCCGAGTCAGCGTCTGCGCTGACAAAATCATTGAAAAGTGAAAAGATTAGTAACCTGGGAGTACGAGGGCCGACGCATTCTCTTTCTCTCTCTCTCTCTCTCCCTCTCTCTCTGTCTGTCTCTCTCTTTTTCTCTCTCTCTCTTTATCTCTCTCTCCCCCTCTCTCTCTGTCTGTCTCTGTCTCTCTCTTTTTCTCTCTCTCTCTTTATATCTCTCTCCCCCTCTCTCTCTGTCTGTCTCTGTCTCTCTCTTTTTCTCTCTCTCTCTCTTTCTCTCTCTCTCCCTCTCTCTCTGTCTGTCTCTGTCTCTCTCTTTTTCTCTCTCTCTCTTTCTCTCTCTCTCCCCCTCTCTCTCTGTCTGTCTCTCTCTTTTTCTCTCTCTCTCTTTCTCTCTCTCCCTCTCTCTCTGTCTGTCTCTTTCTCTCTCTCTCTCAGCTGGTTGTTGTTATTCGTTTGACAAGATCCAAGTAGCGTGTCTAGAGACAGCAGCTGTGTGAGACGCTTGTGATGAGCAGCAACCAAAAACCATAACAACAAACAGGATGGCAGCCCCATCAAGCAGCACTTGAACGTCGCCACTTCAGGACAGAAAGAGATGATGCGGTGTAATGACTAACTCCTCCACCACTATACCCTCCAACCGCCCCCACCCCCTCCGTGTCCTAACTTCCGTGTCTTCTGTTTCGGTACGCATGTCCCAGGCGCATGACGAGAGTTACTGTAAGCCATCTGACTTGTGGATGTTTGAGAGTGGACTTATCGCGGCGAAATATTCACTGAATCTACTTGTAAAGATGAAGACATCAGCTCTACAGTTCATACGACAACACGTAGATATCAATCAACCAGACCGCTCTCCTACACAAAAAAACAAACAACAACAATGAATGTATTGTGTCTATTGACGCCATGTCCGTTGCGCATGTCGGCAAAAGGAAAATGGAGTAGGATGTATCAATTCGTAACTATTTTAAACTTAAATTCAAAATGTCGCCAGTCTTAGAAGCTCTGGGTTGTTATAGAAGGCGAAGTAGACATTTGTTGTTTGTTAAGCCTTCTCGTCCATGAGGGACCTCCACCGATCATCGTCGGCGTCTGCAATTCCTCCTAGGACATAGGCCACCTACAAGAGACCTCCAGGCATCTCTATCCCGGGCCATTTTCTCCAGGATCTTCCATTCATGGCCAATTCTCTTGATGTGTGCATGCAATTCTCGGCGCCAATTGTTTCTTGGACGGCCTCTTTCCCGTTTACCCTGTAGACATACCGTGAAATTAAGATATTTGAATTTATCGCATCAAATTTTGTTTATAAGACACTTCTTCGACCAAGTGTGGAGGTGTTTTTATTTAAAGGGTGAGGGTAGGGGTAGGTTGTACGGGGAAGACTGTTTTATAGGAAGTCGAAGGGGAAACAGCTAGAAATATAGTCTCCCTTGGAATTCAGAAATATGTTCTCCTTTTATAACCATAAATATAATCTCCCTTCCTTTGTAGTTAGAGAGACCACCACAACCCCAGAGGTTATGTAAAATTGTTAGTCTTGTCACTGTGAGGTCTGGTCACTGTGAGGTCAGGTTACTGTGAGGTCTGGTGACTGTGAGGTCTGGTCACTGTGAGGTCAGGTCACTGTGTGGGCTGGTCACTGTGTGGGCTGGTCACTGTGAGGTCTGGTCACTGTGAGGTCTGGTCACTGTGAGGTCTGGTCACTGTGTGGGCTGGTCACTGTGTGGGCTGGTCACTGTGAGGTCTTGTCACTGTGAGGTCTGGTCACTGTGTGGGCTGGTCACTGTGAGGTCTGGTCACTGTGAGGTCTTGTCACTGCGAGGTCTGGTCACTGCGAGGTCTGGTCACTGTGAGGTCAGGTCACTGTGAGGTCTTGTCACTGTGAGGTCTGGTCACTGTGAGGTCTGGTCACTGTGAGGTCAGGTCACTGTGAGGTCTGGTCACTGTGAGGTCTGGTCACTGTGAGGTCTGGTCACTGTGAGGTCTGGTCACTGTGAGGTCTGGTCACTGTGAGGTCAGGTCACTGTGAGGTCAGGTCACTGTGAGGTTACGTCACTGTGAGGTCAGGTCACTGTGAGGTCAGGTCACTGTGAGGTCTGGTCACTGTGAGGTCAGGTCACTGTGATGTCTTGTCACTGTGAGGTCTGGTCACTGTGAGGGTCTTGTCACTGTGAGGTCAGGTCACTGTGTGGGCTGGTCATTGTGAGGTCAGGTCACTGTGAGGTCTGGTCACTGTGAGGTCTTGTCACTGTGAGGTCAGGTCACTGCGAAGTCTGGTCACTGTGAGGTCTGGTCACTGTGAGTCTGGTCACTGGTCTGGCAAAAGTAATCATTGAAAGCACAAATCTTAACGTCATGTCACAGAGTCACAGGTAACACAAGAGTTAAGTGACACGATGTGGCCTTGGGTGTTCTCTGCACCGAACAACACTTCCGCTTTCTCTGGCAGCCTGTACGATAAGCCTGATAGACTTGATTCATGTCTAAATCATTGCCGTTCGCATACACGGAAGTTCTCTGATAAGGGCGCTCTCTCTCTACCGTAGAAAAACTTTCCTCACTGCCAGCATAAATCACATCACCACTTTCAGCACAACCGCCCACACCAGTGGCGTCAATAGGGGGAGCGGTGGGGGCTGGCCGCCCCGGGTGACACCATCAGGGGGTGACACCAAAGTGTAAAATTCTATATGTTCCCGTTATTTGGCACTGGAAAACTCGGAGGAGTTCTATGGACTAAGTCGTGAGGGGGTGAAGCCATGAGCAACCACCCCGGGGTACACCAACGCCAGTGACGCCTCTGGCCCACACTATACTTGAGCACCATTAACGGTTTCATGTCTACTTCCAGAGGCAGCACCCCAATAATACACGTATGCTACATCTCCATCATTAACAACACCACGACTTGCACTGAAACCATCTTTAATATCAGAGGCGTTCGGTTTGTTAGAAATGCATAGACAAAAGAGCTTTAGAAGACGTCATACTCACAGTTGTTAGAGCCAAAAGAATGGGTTGGATATACGGCTATACGGACACTGGTTGGGTATACGGCTATATGGACACTGGTTGGGTATACGGCTATATGGACACTGGTTGGGTATACAGCTATACGGACACTAGTTAGGTATACGGCTGTACGGACACTGGTTGGGTATTCGGCTATAAGGATACTAGTAGGGTATTCGGCTATACGGATACTAGTTGGGTATACATCTGTATGGACACTAGTTGGGTATATGGCTATACGAACACTGGTTGGGTATAGCTATCAGAAAAATGGTTGGATATAGCCGTCAGCTATTTGCGTACAGCTGTCAAAACAATGGTTGGGTGTAGCTATCAGAAAGCTTAACACGGGGGCCCTAACCACCGGCTCTCTCATCTGGTGACCCCTGAAAGGCCATAACGAAAAGTATGTCAACCAAGTAGTTACAGGCACTTGAGCAGACGACAACAACATTGCATTGACGTCAGAAGTGAAACAGTCGTTTGACAGAGATAACACCTCGAATGACTGTACTCGTGGATTCTAGGTTAACACTTAAACGGTCCCAGGTCGTCGCTAACCCAAACGATTGGTACAAGGGTCATCCAAGTGCAAACGTGGTAGCTGACAGATTAAAATATACACCGGGCTAGCCCGGGCGGGAGGGGGGAAGAAAAATATTGTAGATAATAAAATTGTATCGTTTCATAAAATGTGGCTGGTGAGATTTACATAGTTTAACAGGAGGTTAGAAGCAATTGTTCTTTAAAACAGGGGTTTCCTAAATTTTCTGCCGGAGGGCCACTTTAACTGTCAAACAGCAGTTCGGGGGCCCAATACACACAGTTTTCCGGTAAACTAAAGGTAAAAATAGTATCTTTTTAAAAGTTTTTGGATATCCAGGGGCCGGATGAGAGGGTTTCGCGGGCCGTATGTGGCCCTCGGGCCGTATGTGGCCCTCGGGCCATAGTTTGGAGACCCCTGCTTCAAAGGATAGGGTAATAGGACGGGGACTCTTTCTATATTGTGGCTATTTGGGTTTTGTAGAAACCTATTTTTTAAAAATAATTTATTACATATGTTTAGAATGCTTTTAGACGGGAGATAGTAGTAACACTAGGTTTGTAGTTGGTAGCTAATGAGGTACTTTTGAACTTAAATGGGATGGTTTACTTCTCATGTGCCATATAGAAGTGGGGAAACAAACAAAAAGTATACTCTAATTCAACCATAGTCAATTAATTCTAACCTGGAAATGCAAAAGAAAGATAATCGAATTCAACCATAGTCAATTAATTCTAACCTGGAAATACAAAAGAAAGATAATCGAATTCAACCATGGTCAATTAATTCTAACCTGGAAATACAAAAGAAAGATAATCGAATTCAACCATGGTCAATTAATTCTAACCTGGAAATACAAAANATTTAAAAGTCATTTCTTTACATTTAAAAAAAAAAATATTTTCTCTTTAATCCAACTACAAGTCACCACAAATGATGACGTAAAACTCTCTAAACTTTTACACATATTCTAATGACGTCAACTAAAAAAAAACAACTAATTCTTTTGCACCCTTTCGCACCACTCTTCAATGCTTGTAAAATTATGCATTCGACTTCCGGCAATGGCGGCCGTTCCCTGCGCTAGTGTTACCTCTCGATTCGAATTATTTTTTGGTAGTTTTAACGGGGTTTTTAAACGGATCGAGTAACTGAGTGTTGATGCACAAATGGCAGGTCAGGGCATACAAAAAACATATATACATCATGGGTCTAGGACTTATGGATGCTGTGATCAAGGGTGATGACGGACGGACGGACGGACGGACGGACGGACGGACGGACAAAACGGGTGCAATAGCGATTTCGACATCTTGAAAATGAGCTAAAAATTAATACAACCCTTCGATTGACAAAGGAATAAAGGAGTGAGTTTTTAAACGCAATTTCCAACAAAGAATTTCCGACTTTTTTAATTCAAGACAAAATATTATGGATTACATTAAAAATCATTTCAAATCAATAATTCTGAAAGTAAACAAAACAATTACTATGTACAAATTGTTGCTAAAATTACGGGAGTCGAACCTAAAGAGATTTTTTTTAAAAATTCATCTTCAACGTTATTCTAAATATTATTAGCAGTTGTTTGGCGTTTGTTTCAACCCGATAAATGTTATGGTTGGAGAGAAATCGAAAAAATATCAGTATTTTTTCGATTGTTTTTCGATTTTCCAGGAAATCCAGTAATCCTCTTTTTCGGTATTTTTTTGGCTCGTGCAAATCCTTGGGACTTCCTTAAGATACTTGCAAAAGACCCCAAGTCTGGTATGGTTCAGGAGGAGTTACATGATCAAGCTCGAACAGGCAGGACAAACATTTCAAATATATTCACGCAATTTTTCCCATAAGGAAGTTGCGTTAAAAACTATTTTATTTTTTTTAAAATTCCATATACAAGTACAAACACATACCAATTTTCGTTCTTCCCGTCCTGAAATTCGGACGTGGAATGGGTTTGCCTGAGGAAACCAGGAAAACCAAAACTCTATCAACATTTAAAACTCTAATAAAAATGCAAGACTAGACACAAACCACGGATAAGCGTAGGACGGAATAAAATACTATAAAGAAGGAGTGTCTGTAACAGATAAGATAAGGCAATTGGTTACAATAGGTTTTCAGTTGGCTGCTAATTAAAATCTCATTTGTAATTATGAGATGTTTGTTTGATGAAAACAAACTCTTTGAGGATAACTTACTGATTCAAGACGGTCGACATGCGTGGTGTGTAGTCATGACAACGACTGACGCTGTGACGTAAGAAAAAAAATGGTTGGAAGGTGACGTCATTAGCAGTCAGTCAGTCTTTTGTTTGTTTGTTTATTTGTTTGTTTGTTTGTTTGTTTGTTTGTTTGGGGGGATATTTTATTATCTGCTGGACTGGGAGGCGAATCACACAAATGGGAGGGGGAATGCAAAATAATCTGGGAGGTTTGGGGTTGGGGTGGGCACTCACAGCATTGCTATACCACTTCCTGATAGCGCAAACGCCGCGAAATACACAAGTGCTCTCTCTACATGCAGACTATTTATTTACGTATTGAAAACACTTTCCCCAGAAATACTCTTTGCGTATGCGCAGTCTGTGAACGATTCCCGACGTCTATCGTTAATTACAACAAGACTTTCTCTGATTGGCTCATACTTGACCGCATTTGTTGTAGTCTTTTTCTTCTTCTTTTTTTTTTTCAACACTACTCAAAAAAAAAAAAAGGGGGGGGGGGGTTTCCATTGAACCAAAGGGCGAATGGCTACACTATCGAACATCCTCCCCCCTCCCCTCACAATTCAACTCAAGTTCTATCTTTATCTCGGTGTCTTTCAGCGACGTCATTGGCAGTAAAGTTTATTTTTTGTTCTATATTTAGATCGCCCGCAACTTCCTCTTAGGTTTCAATAAGTTGTAATGAGTATCGCCACTCAGATGACGCTTAGGTTTGGAGCAGACGGAGGAAGAGGAAGTGAGGAAGTATCTCCGGGGTNAGGATCTAAGATTGATAGATTATTATTATTATTATTATTATTATTTTTTTTTTTAAAGTAAAAAAAAGGTACCGTAACGCATATCGCATGCAACCTGAAAAAGGAGTAAAACAAAAGATTCGAGGTAGTAATATAAAAAAAGTATGTAGGGGGGGGGGAAGGGAAGGTGCTGGAACACCGTAACACGTGCGTTCTGCTAGAAAAAAAATCCACTGATATACACTACAAAAATATACATCAAATGCGTAATTAGTTTCATACATAAGCAATTTTCCGTATATAAAAATAAAAATTGTTTTGAAATGGTCCGCTTTTGACAAATTCAATATGAAATAACTATTTTTGACAAGAAATAGATTCTACGACTTTTAGAATTTGACCCAGAAATTTTGCTTTAGATTCTGGGGATTTTTTATTTTTTAATTTTTTTTTTCGTTCAATCGTGGCTTCGTGTTTGATTTACAGTGTGGGAATTCCCAGAAAAGGATGCACAGACCAATGGAACTATGCGGCACTAAGTGAGTTCGAAAAACAGGCAGAATAGAAGAAATTTTTTAAAGTCTTGTAAGTTCGTAGATCTATAGATCCGCTATGTTTTTAAAGTCTTCATTTCAATCGTCAAACTTTGTATTCGTATCACGTGACTTTTCGTATAGTTGATTCAAATCTCGTCATGCATATTCTAAGGATGATGGCGCAGTCTTCCTGCTGATTTAAGCTGTAGAAAGTGAGAGAGAGAAAGGGAGCGAGAGAAATTTCAAAACGTTTTTTTAAAAAATAATTAAATACCAGAAACCCCTTCCCCCTTTTTTTATTCAACAAAAATCGGGAAATCAATCCGCGTTGTTTTAAACAGAGCGTTAGATCGTTTAATCATTGATAATTAGATTATTGAATATGTTATAGGTTTATACGAGAAGGCATGTGACAGCTAGGGTATTGGATCTGATCTTGGTATCCATATAGACACTAGGACAGTGGATCTAAGCCTGGTATCTACATAGACGCTAGGACATCTGATCTGAGCCTGGTATCCATATAGACGCTAGGACATTTGATCTGAGCCTGATAAGACGCTAGGACATCTGATCTGAGCCTGGTATCCATATAGACGCTAGGACATTTGATCTGAGCCTGATATCCATATAGACGCTAGGATATCTGATCTGAGCCTGGTATCCACATAGACGCTAGGACATTTGATCTGAGCCTGGTATCCATATAGACGCTAGGACATTTGATCTGAGCCTGATATCCATATAGACGCTAGGAGAGTGGATCTGAGTCTTGTATCCACATAGACGCTAGGACATTTGATCTGAGCCTGGTATCCACATAGACGCTAGGACATTTGATCTGAGCCTGATATCCATATAGACGCTAGGAGAGTGGATCTGAGTCTTGTATCCACATAGACGCTAGGACATTTGATCTGAGCCTGGTATCCATATAGACGCTAGGCCAGTGGATCTGAGCTTGGTATCCATATAGACGTTAGGACAGTGGATCTGAGTCTGGTATCCACATAGACGCTAGGACATCTGATCTGAGCCTGGTATCCATATAGACGCTAGGACATTTGATCTGAGCCTGGTATCCATATAGACGCTAGGATATTTGATCTAAGCCTGATATCCATATAGACGCTAGGACAGTGGATCTGAGCCTGGTATCCATATAGACGCTAGGACATTTGATCTGAGCCTGATATCCATATAGACGCTAGGACATTTGATCTAAGCCTGGTATCCATATAGACGCTAGGACATTTGATCTGAGCCTGGTATCCATATAGACGCTAGGACATTTGATCTGAGCCTGATATCCACATAGAATTTAGGACATTTGATCTGAACCTGGTATCCACATAGACGCTTGGACAGTGGATCTGAACCTGGTATCCACATAGTCACTAGGATAGTGGATCTGAGCCTAGTATCCATATATACACTAGGACAGTGGATCTGAGCCTAGTATCCATATAGATGCTAGGACATTGGATCTGAGCCTGGTATCCACATAGACTCTTGGACAGTGGATCTGAACCTGGTATCCACATAGTCACTAGGATAGTGGATCTGAGCCTAGTATCCATATATACACTAGGACAGTGGATCTGAGCCTAGTATCCATATAGATGCTAGGACATTGGATCTGAACCTGGTATCCACATAGACTCTAGGACAGGGGATCTGAACCTGGTATCCAAATAGACTCTAGGACAGGGGATCTGAGCCTGGTATCCATATAGAACAGACCTGAGATTGATGGCTTCAGGAATTTTTTTCACAGATGAAACCCTCCTTTAAATATACATTGTATACAAGTAATATAATATATTTTTAGATAATAGCCCCCCCCCCCCCCGCTCTGCACTCAAAATTTAAAAAAAACCTTTGTTACTTTTTATAATGGCATAGATGATGTGGTTTTAAAGAAAAGAAAATCAGTTGTGGGAGTAACCCGGATTTTAATTTTCAACCTATGAATTATACGTTTATTGTTAAACAAATATTTTAAAAAAATACTTAAAACAGTTTGTCGTTTAATGGGGAAAATCTATTATTTAGAACAACATGGCCCACACTTCGATTCAGCCGCCTTTATCGTTGGTCCATGGAAAAAAGACTTAAACATAGAACCACTACAACTTTATTTGACGAAGAGATTTACAGCCAAGTCTTCACAGTCATGTTACACGAGTTTCAAAAATAGCAGCATGACGTTGTTTTTTCTGATATGAGTTATGACAAAGCCTTAGATAACAAAATGGTCGGTCCGTATCTGCTCTTAATCAAATTTCTGCATATGCAAAGGGCATTGAGTGCGTAATTTTTTTTTTCTTTTAATTTTTTTGTAAATTTTTTTTTTAAGACCATTGGAATATAGATCTAAATGTTGTAAATTTGTTCAGGATCATGTCAAATCTGTGCGTTGGTGGAACAGGACAAAACGTCTTTTATGTTAGCAATGATGGGGATTCTTTGATAGATGGGTTCACTCATGGCTGCCGCTTTTTCTGTTGTTAGAGTGGGGGAGGGGGTGATGAACGTGATATTCAAGAATGTTTTTCGGGCAACCGCTGTTGTCTTGAACATTAAAAAAAAACGTAAGATCTTAGCACTCATTCACGCACTTACTAGCGTTATTACTATCTCTACATCAATTTAACTAGCATCTCTAACATAGCCCCATACTGCAATACCACACACTCCCGATACCACACACTCTTGATACCACAAACACCCGATACATCACACTCCTGATAACACACACTCTTGATACCACACACCCCCGATACCACACACTCCCGATACCACACACTCTTGATACCACACACTCTTGATACCACACACTCTTGATACCACACACTCTTGATACCACACACTCTTGATACCCCACACTCCCGATACCACACACTCTTGATACCACACACTCTTGATACCACACACTCCCGAAACCACACACTCTTGATACCACACACACCCGATACCACACACTCTTGATACCACACACTCCCGATACCACACACGCTTGATACCACACACTCCCGATACCACACACTCTTGATACCACACACTCCCGATACCACACACTCTTGATACCACACACTCTTGATACCACACACCCCCGATACCACACACTTTTGATACCACACACTCTTGATACCACACACTCTTGATACCACACACTCTTGATACCACACACTCTTGATACCACACACTCCCGATACCACACACTCTTGATACCACACACTCTTTATACCACACACTCCCGATACCACACACTCCCGATACCACACACTCTTGATACCACACACTCCCGATACCAGACACTCTTGATACCACACACTCCCGATACCACACACTCCCGATACCACACACTC
>MUZC01004753.1:291911-314620 GCA_002072015.1 Radix auricularia | reverse complement strand
ATATATATGCCTGTCTGATAACGCTGATATGTATGAACAAGTTGAAGGTACAATTTGTCTGTCTTTAACCTGATAACTTGATATGTTGATTACAAAGGAAAAATGATTTTTTTTAAAAAAGAAAGTTAATAATAGTAATAAATCGTTAAATTATATAGCGCTGTATCCTAGGAAGGAGCCGGGCATACGGCATTTTACATAGCGATACTAACATACATATACTAATTAAATAAACATTCATGTCATAATAAACACGTTCATGACGGTACGTTTCTCATAAGCTGCGTTAATCAATAAAAGAAATGTTTTATTAATTTTGAAAATAAATTTTGAAAACATTTAAAAGTGTGCAGACATAGATCTAGTACAGACATAGATCTAGTACAGACATAGATCTAGTACAGACATAGATCTAGTACAGACATAGATCTAGTACAGACTTAAGAACTTGGTTATTTGAAAACTACGAATGTCTAATGGTAGAGAATTCCATTGTTTGGCTGAAGAAAAAGAGAATGACCTTGCGCCAAATGTTTTAGTTCGTGTCTTAGGAACAGAGAATGCGTGTATCTGCAGGAGAGTGCAGCTGACGAGTGGGTGAGTGAATTCACTTCGTAACCGGGGCCCTTAAATACCTTTTTTTTAAAAAAAAAAAGTAAAATTTTAAACTATTATTTAGTTATTTGTTTGCCACAAAACTTGATTTAATTTTTAAGCACACTTCCACGAAGTTCTCTGCCATAATTTTCTTTACAAAGTACCACTCATTGGTTTCAAAATCTCAAAAACATCAGAAATTTTTCAGTCTAACTTCTAATACTTCATTGTTAAAACCGGTAATCGCTTGTGAATAGGCACCCTAATCATATGATTGGTTTGCCTAGAAAAAAAAAAGTTTTCCTAAAACGGGGTTTGCCTCAATAAAACTTTGACACCTTTTAAACACAACTATTACCCCAAGTGTGGCAGGTGACAACAACCCTAGTGACGCCTCTGATTACCACTAGCGTGGCGCGTGACAACAACCCTAGTGACGCCTCTGATTACCACTAGCGTGGCGCGTGACAGCTGATGCCTTGAAACTAACAATGGTAATTATTCACTCAAGTCAGTTTTGGCTTGATGACTCCAGCCACACCCAGAGTAATGACCAAGGCCTTTGGTGTGAACGCCCTTGGACACAGCTGTTGAGTTTAGAACAACAGTGTCAAGAAGAGATGAGTACCTAATGATTAGAAGGCCTTTCTCTAACCCGAATAGTGATCAGTGGAGCGTGTCCAACTTATCCACTCTACCAAGTGTGTTGATGCCTGGCTGGGTTGGGATTCCTAGCCATCAAATATTCCTTTGTTAGAGAGATTCTAATGACGGGAGAATAATTATCTTAGAACCGCCCTCAGGTATATAAACGCGAGAGTCGGGATGTGCAGCTACACTTATAACCCACAGCGTTGATTTGAGTCTCGATAGACACGTGAAGATGCAAGCGGTTCTCTTCCTGGCAGTGATGGTGGCCCTAGTTTACTCCACACAGGGCGCCACAGATATCGGATTCGGTGAGTCAATTCTCTAATATCGCCTTCATCGTTATCATCATCATCATCATCAATACCGTGACCGTTGCTGTAGTTGGCGGAAGGGGCGGCCTCATGAAAGCTTCAACAATCTCCACATTTCCCTGTCTTTAGCGGCGTCCAGTAATTCATTCAACCTCAGCACTGACCATTATTTTATGTTGTCGAGCCAACGATTCCACTGTTAACCTCTTCACAGGCCCCATTCTACAGTGCCTTGAAGTTTAAGTGTGATTTTTCTCATGCTATCATGTCTCAGCACATGACCATGCCATGCCAGCTTGGAAAACTAAAATTTACATAATAATTGCCGGCGTAATGCAAAATTGTCAAATAGCTGCTATTCAACACCCTGTTTATTTTATAAATGTTTATGTTTGCTGTTCAAGAGTAAGTCTAATTAAGTCACCTTCCCTTTGAGCAGTTCAGATTCAGTTTTATCGTTAATGAGGTAAGTTTTTATCCTGTTCATTTACTTAATTATGTAAGCTAAAATTCGGTTAATTTCATTAATGACGTCAGTTCATATCCAATTCATTTCGTTAATAACTAATCTAAGATTCGGCTTCTTTCGTTAATGACGTAAGTTTAGGTTCCGTTGAATTCGTTAATGACCCAAGCACAGATTCGGCTTATTTCGTTAATGACGTAAGTCTAGATTTGGTTCGGAAACTAAATGTATGACATTTTCAATAGAAGGCTGAGTCACTGGACCCTTATAGCCCGGCCAACAATATCAACGGCAAACCTCAAGGGCATCGCCATGAAAATATTCCTCCGCAGTGCGTGTTCTGCCTGACCCGTCCACGTCCCATAAGGCCGCAGAGCATCCGGTCAGCAGATTTTCCACCGTCTCCTCGGCCATACCACATAAACGGCAGCCGGTTTCCCTGTTTATGTCTGTTAGTTAGCTGTTTAAGTTTGTTGGACAGTGCCAAGTCCGCATCTGCGTGATGAGGGAAGGAATGGCAGCTACGAGGCAACTTCCACCAAGGATCTCGCTTGGGCGGTCGCGGCATTTTGTCTTAAAGCAGCCTTGCCGTATCACCATTTTACCAGCCCGCAAGCCAATTTTCCGTAAAGCATGCTTTCAGCCACAATCTGACACCCAGTTGTGTCACTGGGCGATCGATTTGGGACTGAGCAGCGCCGTGCATTGCCAGCAGGTTTGCCCTTTCCCGCTGGGTATCTTTGTGTGTCCTGTAACGTACTGTAGGACGACCATGCCCTGTAACGTACTGTAGGACGACCATGCCTTGTAACGTACTGTAGGACGACCATGCCCTGTAACGTACTGCAGGACGACCATGCCCTGTAACGTACTGTAGGACGACCATGCCCTGTAACGTACTGTAGGACGACCATGCCCTGTAACGTACTGTAGGATGACCATGCCCTGTAACGTACTGTAAGATGACCATGCCCTGTAACGTACTGTAGGATGACCATGCCCTGTAACGTACTGTAGGATGAACATGCCCTGTAACGTACTGTAGGACGACCATCCCTGTAACGTACTGTAGTATGACCATGCCCTGTAACGTACTGTAGGACGACCATGCCCTGTAACGTACTGTAGGATGACCATGCCCTGTAACGTACTGTAGGATGACCATGCCCTGTAACGTACTGTAGGATGAACATGCCCTGTAACGTACTGTAGGACGACCATCCCTGTAACGTACTGTAGGATGACCATGCCCTGTAACGTACTGTAGGACGACCATGCCCTGTAACGTACTGTAGGATGACCATGCACTGTAACGTACTGTAGGACGACCATGCCCTGTAACGTACTGTAGGATGAACATGCCCTGTAACGTACTGTAGGACGACCATGCCCTGTAACGTACTGTAGGACGACCATGCCCTGCAATGTACTGTAGGACGACCATGCCCTGTAACGTACTGTAGGATGAACATGCCCTGTAACGTACTGTAGGATGACCATGCCCTGTAACGTACTGTAGGATGACCATGCCTTTGCGAGATCTAATGTTTGGTAACAGAAAGTATGGGGTGTTGAGACATTAGGTAGTGGGTAGGGAGGGGTTGGGGACTGTAACTTTGGTCGTAAAATGGATGACGTAGATTTCCTGGAAAGTGTTACGTCGCATATTTTGAGGCTCTTATCTACGGAGATAAGAAATTGTTTCACAGGATCTCTTATCGGAAATGAACATTTGTCAAACATTTTCATTTTTGCGGCCAGTAATTGTTTGTAAGATCTCATATTTTTAGTGAACATTTTCACTCGTTCAATGAAGTCAAGTTTGATTAAGATGAACATTGTGTTCATGAATATTCTTGTTTCCTGACGGAGAGTTCATGTTTGATTTTGTTTCTGTGTCAAGGTTGCCCCAAAGGAGTTAAGACAGGAGACCCCTGATACCCTGCAGGCTGCCAGAAATGTACTTGTAATGGAAAAACCCACACCTGTGATTCGTAAGCGTCATCCTTTATTGAACTTTACTGTTTACTTTTATATTCCTAGCTTAAATTTTTTAAAAATTACTTTGTTTTTTTAATGATTATCGTAGGTTATGTGTAACTGTCAGGGGAACATTATAGAGTAATTAGATTTTCCCTGATATTTCAATGTTGATACTTGTGTTTGGTGCGGTGCGCACTGTATGAAAGAGTATGACGTAATAGTGTGAACGTGACGTAGGGAGAAGGCGGTTGTTGTGAGTGAGAGATCGGCAGTGGTTGTATATGGAGGAACCTTCGTCTTGCAGTTATTTATTAATAAAGTTGTAAATGTTTCAAGGGTGTTGGTGTTTTATCTTGAGTTGAACTGTCCGTGTAGTCTTAAAAAATACCCAGACAACGACGTAACATATGTCAGGGAAACATTATATAGAGTAATTGGGTTTTCCCTGACAGTAACATACTTTCTTTTATGTGGCTGTTATGATATGACTGTTTATTTAATACATTTATATTATATATATATATATATATATATATATTATCTTATCTTATCTTAGATATACAGACGCTCCTTCTATGCAGAAGATAATTGCGTCCACAGACCATGAGAGATGATCTGTTGGCAAGTGATGCAGCGGTCACAGGCCACGGCTATAGGGGTTCCACGCATTACCCCAGCCGCCTAACTATTGTCTAGTTAGGTACCCATTCGGAGCTGGGTGACTCGGGGACTCCTGAGGCCCCGAGAACAAATCCTCACATTCGTGTGGATTCGAACTCGTGACCATCGGTATGACAGTCGAGAGCGCTACCTCTCGACCACCACGTATATATGTTTATATCATCATGTGAGCCAATATCCTTACTGGCATACAGTGCTATGATATATAGATTATCAATTTATCATTATTAAAAGTTGTATTTAAGGTGAAAAAGTGGGGATAAAAGTTAAAATGTCCTTAAATATGGAAAATTACAAACTTATTTTGTCAACGCATCCTTTATTTTGTAAAAGAGTCATGAGAACAAAAAACAAAAGAAAAAATCAAAACTCTTGGCATTAATTGAAAATATAAACTTAAAATAAACCGGTACAAATTTTTGTGTCATTCTCTAAAATATTTAAAATTACGTAAGTTCCTAAAATATCGCATTTTTTCTTTTTAATTACCAAAAATCGGTGACTATGAAATTCAATAGTAGAATATTTCCTTGTTTAGGTTTAGTGGATATATAAACATTTCTGACCATTTACTTGGATGTCAAGTTTTAAAAACTTTTATTATCAGCTGTGGTTCCTTTGCCTTTAATGCCCCAGGCTGCACTTTGACCTTTGACAAAACTCTCAAATACCCCGGATGTTGTAAGCCCATCATCAAGTGTCAGTGACGTCATGGTTACGTGGAATTTATGTAGTAACATACTTGGTAATATAAATAAATAACTTTTTCACCAACTCTCTGCCGTTATTGTTAACCGTTTATAGGGAGAGGTAATGGTTGTGTGATGGTTGTTTGATGGTTGTGTGATGGTTGTGTGATGGTTGTGTGATAGTTGTGTGATGTGTGATGGTTGTGTGATGGTTGTGTGATATTGTGTGATGGTTGTGTATTGGTTGTGTGATGGTTGTTAAATTTGTGTGTTAGCTTGTAAGCAAAAAGAATGTGATATTTGTGTGTTAGTTTGTAAGCAAACAGAATGTTCAATTTGTGTGTTAGCTTATAAGAAACAGAATGTTAAATTTGTGTTAGTTTGTAACAAACAGAATGTTAAATTTGTGTGTTAGTTTATTACAAACAGAATGTTAAATTTGTGTGTTAGTTTGTAAGCAAACAGAATGTGATTTTTGTGTTAGTTTGTATTAAGCAAACAGAATGTGGTATTTGTGTTAGTTTGTAAGCATACAGTAAATGGAAAAGACGTAAACAAGGTAAGGGTTAGCCTGACAGGACGTAACAAAACAGCGAACGTTTTCGGCAATGAGCACATAGAATGAAACAAATAAAAATACTGCACCGGTCCCTGGTGTAATGGAAAAATTCTTGCCGGTCCGTCATTCTAAAAAGGTTGAGAAGCACTGCTAAAGAGTTGTACAAGGAGGTGTGGATGCACCTTCATGATGTTAGCGAACTCATTTCCCGGTGATGTCTTTATGGGCTTGCAAACCTTTCACGTGTGCCTCTCGTTTAACCACGAATAACCTTTATAACCAGCTACATGCTAGGTCATGTCACTAACATTTTTACTAGCTTTCCAGCAATGTCAACTCGTGTCACTAACATCTTTAACTAGCTTTCCAGCAATGTCAACTCGTGTCATTAACATTTTTGCTAGCCTTTCAGCAAAGTCAACGAACCAAGACAATAGAAAATGAAGAAATAAAAACAGAAAAAACATCTGCTACCCTGATTTTAGTGCGGGTCTGTCCTGCCCTCAAATCAAGGAATATAAAACGGTAAAATTGTATACGTGTCATTAGGTACACCAGGTGTTATTCAAAATTTGTTTCCACTAGTTCAAAGAATTTCTCATGAAAATTTATTCATCGTTCAATGTCACCTAGGTGGAGCCGGCCTTAGGCCACTGCAACCAAAGATGCCGCAGTGGTCCCCGCACTTTCATGGGCTCCATCTATCTTAATGTTCACTCGGAAAGTAAAAACTCTTCAATGCTTGAAAACCGATGTATTTGACTTCCGGCAATGGCGGCCTTTGCCGGCACTAGTGTTAACGCTCGATTCGCGATGTTTTTTGGTAGTTTTAACGTTTTTTTTTTCGAAGATACGTTTTCGTTATACTTCATTACTAAAATAATAGTTCTAAACTACAGGTAAATATTGTTTCAAACTCAGTACGGTCTTTTGGATGCGTAAAATAGCCATTCTTAGCCTTAAAAATGAAGTCAGTATGACAATAATATTATAAATGGATTTTACGCAAATTTTTTAATTTCATAACCGGTTGATCGTAATACGGGAAATCCTTACGGGACTGAGGCGGAAGTTTTCCAAAAACCTTATGGGGCTTTAAGAGTTAATTCCTGATCCCTACCTGGGCCCCGCGCATTCCGTCTCACATACTAAGCCGCAATTACTAAGACAGGCCCTGCACCGAAGTATCCCTGGTCTGTTTTAGATCACCATTTCTTTGGCAGACAAGACTTTTACTTCAGACTTTTACTTCAGACTTTTACTTCAGACTTTTACTTCAGACTTTCCCTTCAGACTTTTACTTCATACTTTTACTTCAGACTTTTACTTCAGACTTTTACTTCAGACTTTTACTTCAGACTTTCCCTTCAGACATTTACTTCAGACTTTTACTTCAGACTTTTACTTCTGACTTTTACTTCAGACTTTTACTTCAGACTTTCCCTTCAGACTTTTACTTCAGACTTTCCCTTCAGACTTTTACTTCAGACTTTTACTTCAGACTTTTACTTCAGACTTTTACTTGACTTATTTACTGTAGTGTTGGCATCAATTTAGAGGGTCAAAGCCAAAAATAATTATATAGTTAAAATCCAACAACCAAGTTAATTATATTTTAAAAATCTGCACCAGCAGCAAACAACATTCTAGAGGTAAAAAGTCCTGTACTAGAATATATATATATATATATATATATATATATTNAACTATGTATTCGACTTCCGGCAATGGCGGCCGTTCCCTGCGCTAGTGTTACCTCTCGATTCGAAATATTTTTTGGTAGTTTTAACGGGGTTTTTTAACGGATCGAGTAACTGAGTGTTGATGCACAAATGGCAGGTCAGGACATACAAAAAACATATATACCTCATGGGTCTAGGACTTATGGATGCTGAGATCAAAGGTGATGACAGACGGACAAAACGGGTGCAATAGCGCATTCGACTTCTCGAAAATGCGCTAAAAACAATCAGTCGTTCAAAGAATTCAATGAAATTTTTTTTAAAAAAGTTTTTAGCAGTTGATTTTTTTTTAAAGTAAAAGATGTCGACATGCTGAATGACGCACGACGTAGTTGCTGAAACCACTACAACCCCCTCCCTTATACTGATTTGTTTTCTAGTGTTCGTTAACATCATGTTGTTGGTCCGTCGAATCGACGAAGACCACTCTAGTCATCCGAGGGTTGCTGAGACTGTGTCATGTGAACCTAGTGGAAAAGCTGATGTTAATGAGACGCATCGAGTTGTCAGTTTTTCGAGTTTATAACTTTAAAGAGTTAATACACAAACTAGCGGACATTAACGGTCAAGCTGCTGGGTCAGGATGACCTGACTGAACGTTACGTCACTGCTGTTGACAATTTGTTAGAATGTTCAGTTTCCTTATGTTTTAGTTTATGCGATTATGACGAAAGCATTTAGAGCAGGAACAGAAGTTTGTAGTGCATTAAAGTTCACAATAGTGTGTTAACGGAAGCATGCCACTAGCTACTGTGTGAAATAAGGTGCATGGATGGTGACTTGGTTCCAGGGTATAGCGGGCATCACGGCGACATTTATTCGTCGTTTTGAACGGAGACCCGGGCTACAGCCCCATTTATAGGTATAGACCCGGGCTACAGCCCCATTTATAGGTATAGACCCGGGCTACAGCCCCATTTATAGGTATAGACCCGGGCTACAGCCCTATTTATAGGTATAGACCCGGGCTACAGCCCCATTTATAGGTATAGACCCGGGCTACAGCCCCATTTATAGGTATAGACCCGGGCTACAGCCCCATTTATAGGTATAGACCTGGGCTACAGCCCCATTTATAGGTATAGACCCGGGCTACAGCCACATTCATAGGTATAGACCCGGGCTACAGCCCCATTTATAGGTATAGACCCGGGCTACAGCCCCATTTATAGGTATAGACCCGGGCTACAGCCCCATTTATAGGTATAGACCCGGGCTACAGCCCCATTTATAGGTATAGACCCGGGCGGCTTTTTCAACAGTATTGACAGCCCCATTTATAGGTACTTGAAGACACCATCTGAACAAATCACCTTGAACAGTAATAAATTCATTTCACCTGTCGCTTATAATCTTTAAAAATCTCACAGCCAGTGGTGTAGCGAAAGGGGTGGCAAAGGGGGGCAATGCCCCGGGCGGCATTTAGCCAGGGGCGGCAAATTCCTGGTCGTTAATTAGTTTCTTAGAATTTTTTTTTTTTAAAGTCAAGCTTTTTGTCGAAATAAAAGAAAAACCAAATAAGAAATTAATAACAGAAGTAAAAGAACTATCATAAGGCATGTGAACTTTTCAAACATCAAAACTTCAAACTCCTTGTTGGATATAATTTTTTCTGATACTATTGCTACTGTACTGAAAAATACTTAAGTAGTATGATGAAGTAACACTAAAGAAGTTGTAGCTTAAATGATTCGTAAAATTTGACAGTTGCTCCTGTTGTAAAGAAAAACTTATTGCACATGAAAAATGAGCCAAGCTCGGGGCGGCACATTGAGTGTAAAAGAGGGGGCGGCTAATTCCTTGTTAATTAGCTTCAAAAATGAAAATCATTGAAATAAAGTTTATTAAAATAAAATAAGAGCAAAGATAAAAAAAAATTCACATAATATAAAGGAACTATATTATATACGTAAACGTTTCAAATACCAGAACTTCAAATCCCTTATAAATCCTAAGTTTCTGATACTAATGCTTTTGAAGTGGAAAAAAGAGGATGNGTTGACGTCATTAGAATATGTGTAAAAGTTTAGAGAGTTTTACGTCATCATTTGTGGTGACTTGAAGTTAGATTAAAGAGAAAATAAAATTTTTTAAAATGTAAAGAAATGACTTTTAAATTAAAAAAATGTCAGGTATATTCATTACACAAGAAAATTCATAAAAATATGTCTAAAATCTAAACACAATTACTGATAACTACATAATGCTGATATCTAACATAAGTACTGATACATAATACGAAAATGCGCTAACACGTCCTGAGTTCCAAAAGGGACCAGGCTTAACATGATTTTTTTTTCTGATACTAATGCTACTGTACTGAAAAATACTTAAGTAGTATGGTGAAGTAACACTAAAGAAGTTGTAGCTTAAATGATTCTTAAAATTTGACAGTTGCTCCTGTTGTAAAGAAAAACTTAATGCACATGAAAAATGATCCAAGCTCGGAGCGGCACATTGAGTGTAAAAGAGGGCGGCGGCTAATTCCTTGTTAATTAGCTTCAAAAATGAAAATCATTGAAATAAAGTTTATTAAAATAAAATAAGAGCAAAGATAAAAAAATTCACATAATATAAAGGAACTATATTATATACGTAAACGTTTCAAATACCAGAACTTCAAATCCCTTATAAATCCTAAGTTTCTGATACTAATGCTTTTGAAGTGGAAAAAAGAGGATGAATGTGACAATATGGTTCTGGTATATATAATTGATTCAAGTTTGATTTTAACTTAAAAAAACTACTGGAAAAATTGTTGGCATACTTACGTGGTTTATTCTACCGAAACATTATTATTTTTTAAAAATGTCTTTTGATTTGAAACATCAACAAAAATAATGAACACAATTGCTTATTTAATGAAATTAAAACTTTGCACCCATATATGCAAACTTAGCCATGTAGGGACAAATTATGAAAATTTCCCAAGTTTTTTGAAATTGGGAAGGATCAGAAAACGGATAAAAAAAGAATTGACAAAAAGAATAGGTTGTAAAAAGAAAGAAAAAAAACAACAAAGTGGCAGGACTTTTTTGTTATAATTTTTGACATTATTAAATCCTGGCAAAATTTAATATGGTTTATTTCAGTCACAGAAATGACAATACTATTGCAAATAAAGACAATATTCCGGTACCAAAGCATTTGCTTGCCAAGTACGATCGAGCACTACCAGAACATAGTATGAAAAAAAAGGTTTTTAAAAATATTGTCATCAAAATTCATAGCAATTTTAAGAGATATAGATCGCAAAAAATCATCTTTGTTTCAGGAACAAGATACCCAATATTGTTCTATTGTATTGGATAGCAAATCATGTATTTCACATCACTAAATAAGTCCAGTTGTGGATATGTAACGATTGAAAATAAAGAAGTAGACATTGTAGAATCCTCAAAATATTTCATTGAAGTAAAAGTGAACCTTCTTACATTACTGAAATTATTTTAATAAATGACGATCTTTAAGTATTGGGCTACAGAGGGTCGTCATGTGTTAATACTTCTTCTTCATGGCTGAAAAGTATACAGGCGTTTAAAAAAGACGCAATAACATAAAATCTCACTATCAATTCTTGCTCCAACAGTTCATTTAATCTAATCTTTTTACATGATAATCCAACTGAAAAAAATTATCTATTTAAGTATTCTAGAACGTTGTGACGCATTCTTATTTATGCCAATAACCGTTTGGAATATCTACTTACTTCACAAGCAAGGCTTCAGAATACGAATTAGTGAATATATCATACAGCCATTTTGAGATTATTTTGAAAGCTATAGAAAAACTGACATGTGCAGAAGAATAAGCTCATAAGACCAACAGACACAGGAACTTTGCTAGTCACAATAAAATCTTTTTATTTTCGAAGCTATGTCAAAGAAGCCCGAAATAATTTATACATGTAGGAAAAATGCCAAGCAGAAGTTGGTCACAGAGAAATTAATGGAATAATTAAATGCTGCTTTGACATTTCATAACATTTAGGTGGAGAACTCATCCTTTTAATCGAATCTTCAAGTTAAAGTACCTCAGAGCATTTTGGTTATCCAAAATATGTATCCATGTTATTTAGAAAAACAGTTGAGAAGAAAGTTCTTTTATTCATAAGATGAGATTACTGTGGAAACTCATGTGAGATTTGGGCCGTTACGTAAAATTTTAAAAAGAAGATACAATTTTCGTACACAATGCAATCTGCTGGACTTTGAAATGTTGCCTTGAAATTAGAGTATTCAAATGACATTTTTACTCCACGGGTTAAAAAAATTAATAAATTAAAGACCACTGGATTTATACAAGTTTATTCAGGCTCGAAGTTACCTTGCCTAAAATATTATACATAATTTGAACATTGCTTACAATAGTTTTAAGCAATGCAAAGGTCTTAAAATAGCTTCTTTGTAATGAAGTTAATGAAAAATTAAATACAATAAATAACGTTTGCGCCAATATCGTCTAATCAATTGCTATTTCAATTTTGGCATTTGAGCATGGCAAGGCTGATAAGATTGGC
Source organism: Radix auricularia (assembly GCA_002072015.1). Taxonomy (NCBI): domain Eukaryota; kingdom Metazoa; phylum Mollusca; class Gastropoda; family Lymnaeidae; genus Radix; species Radix auricularia. The sequence goes on along the minus strand of MUZC01004753.1, from coordinate 302,422 downwards.
ACGAAAGAGGTTGCCACAGAAAAAAATAGAAAATTTTATTTTATTAAAGAAATAAAGCTTTTCTTTTTATCTCTATTACAGTGTCATCCTTACTTTCTAATAAAAACTGTCTTTACTTTACAACGTCAACATATTTTTTATCGGGGGAGGGGGGCGGCAAATTTTGGCTTTGCCCCGGGCGGCACATACCCACGCTACGCCGCTGCTCAAAGCCATCTAAATATCTCAGTCTAACTATTACCAATAAGTTGTGTCAACCGATAATCTCGTGAACAGACACACTAATCATACAATTGGTTTACTTAGAAATTTTTGTGGTTGCTAAAACATGGATCATATAAACCGGGAACGTCAAAACGTTTTGCATGGCGGGCGATATTTCGTAAAGTAAAGATTTGGGGGCGGTGCAGCCGGACCAAGAGATTAAGCAAAAAAAAAGAATCAAGGACGTTTCTTTCCAGGACGTTTCAACCACGGTCGTTTATATCCAGGACGTTTCAACCACAGACGTTTCTATCCAGGACGTTTCGACCACAGACGTTTCTATCCAGGACGTTTCAACCACAGTCGTTTCTATCCAGGACGTTTCGACGCTGAATGTTTCGACCCTTTCGTTTCTACACTGGGAAATATTTTTTTTAATGTATGTATTCTTTGTTCTTATTTATTTATTCGTTTTTCCAAATAAATTCTCGGTACAAAAAAGATTGTTTAATATTAAGATCTCTTAAAAGCTAAAAACAGTATGAAATAGCTATTTTTAAATCCTTTATATTAACTTGTGGTGTATGAGCCCATGCAACCGACCGTGCGACCGTGCGTGCTTGCTTGCCGAAAACACTTTGAATCGATTTTAACCCACTTTCTCGTAAGCTAGCGAGCTGAAATTTTGCAGGCAGACTCATGCCAATTATAAAAATGATGTGTCAAAATTTCAAATCAACGAATGTACAGTAATTGAAATATTGAATTTGTAAATTATTTTATTTATCTCTTTATATCATGTTAATTTTTTGAGATAGAATGTTGTGGTGCGTAATATGTTCAACAACCTTTCATGTCAAGCAATAAGGTGCGCGTTACATTGAAATTACTTTTAAAAAATATATTTACGATCGGTGCGCATTATATTAAACACGTTTTACGAGTCATAACTAGAATTTTGTATTTTCGGATTATTTTGCTCTGCGTATTATAATGAACATCCTTATAGTTATGTCTCGTATATAAAGGATTTTTTTTTTTTTTAACGTTTTTTAAAATTAACTTTTAAGTAATGATAGGACGTTTGAAAACAAGAGACAACCTATAAACATTTAATGCAAATTCATGATTATGATAAATGCGCCATTCCTCTCAGGTAAGCCCAAGCGTTGATGCGGGTGTATGTACATAGAAGCTAGCTCACGCCCTCTACAAAGACAAAGTTAAATGTATAGAGTTGATAAAGTATCGTTGGCACAACTTTGACCTCTACAGGACAGCGTGTGCTGGCGAGAGGCAGAGGTAAGGGGAAGGTAAATAGAAGGAGTGATGGCAATGAGAATGTAGGTACCTTTATAAAGTCTTACTGACCACATGACCTTTATGAAGGACTCACTGGACACATGACCTTTAAGAAGGCCTTACTGACCACATGACCATTATAAAGGACTTACTGACCACATGACCTTCATAAAGGACTTACTGACAAAATGCTCTTTATGAAGTACTTACTGGTTACATGACCTTTATAAAAGGCTTACTTACCACATGACCTTTATAAAGGACATACTGACCAAATGACCTTTATGAAGGACTTACTGACCACACGACATTTATAAAGGACTAACTGACCACATTGCTTCTATATAGGACTAACTGACCACATTGCCTCTTTTAAGCACTAACTGACCACATTGCCTTTATAAAGGACACGCACAATACCCGCGAATTGCAGCGGAAATTTAGGATTTTAGTTAGCGTAACACCAAATAAAAACAGAAATAGATCATGATGGATAAACTAAATATAAATTTGCGCTCCGACCCCCAGTAAGTGATAATTTAAATATTTTTTCGTCTGTTATCATTGTGTACGTTTACTCAACAACTTCCCAAAGTTTCATGCTGCTACCTACACGGGAAATAGGAGAATTAGTGATGAGCCATTAATTAATATAAGAAAAAATTGTGCCCCGGACCCCAGTAAGCAATAATTAAAATATTATTTTTGCCTGTTACCATCGCGGAAGTGTACTCAACAACTTCCCAAAGTATTGTGGACAAATGGCTTGTTGGGAAATGTTGTAGTGAAGTTTAAAAATTTGCTATCCTCTTCGATGACTTTATTAATTTATTATTTAAGATAAGGTCGCGGCAATTTAAAATTTATGCGTGGGCCTTATTAGGCCCCGGGCCTTACTTTTGATACCACTCATTTAGACACACCTTTGGAACTCAAAAGAACCAACTGTATTAACACCTGTTAAATGTGGCAGGTGAGGACTTGAAATTAACCATCGCATTAACTCATTGACGTAATTTGTGACTTAATGACTTCTAACTCACGCTGAGCAGTCAGTAGCTAAGAACCATGAGTAGGCGCCCTTGGACAGATATGCTCAATTGATGACAAAACGACAACAATAGATTTGAATTTAGTCACATTTTGTAATGCCACTATTTCACGCACGACTAGATATCAATGGCTCATGTCTAACTGATCCTCCCCACCCCAGTTGTTGCTGCGTGGCATGAGTTTGATTCCCTGAGTTTACATTAACCGTTGTTTGAGATACATTTATACATGCGTTGATGATAGGGGAATCATTTGTTGTGAACACTACTTACATAGGTATATAAGCTTGACGGTTGGGACAGACCTACATCTACACTACCCCACAGCGTTCACTTTAGTTTAGCTGAATACGTGAAGATGCAAGCAGTTCTCTTCCTGTCAGTGTTGGTGGCCATTGTTTGTTCCTCACAGGCAGCAGTTAGTGAGGGATTCGGTGAGTCGATTCTAAAAACTCATCTTCACATATAATTAATGGCGTCAATGTATTGTTTTAGAATTTTTAAAAAAAATTTGTAATTTATAAAAAAAAATTTGTGTGTGTCTATTTTAAAGTTACATGTAGAAATCTAGGCCTATTTACAGAATTATTAAACCAGAATTAGAATTTTTATAATTGTTATTGACATAATGCAACAATATCATTGTGTAAAATTTTAAACTTCAAAGTTCAGATGTAGTTTATGTGGGAATAAGGTTTTAAAAATTAAATTACAAAATGTTACTTATTTTAATTTTTATTAAACATTCGGTAATTTAATGTTAGTACATATTCGGTAATTTAATGTTAGTAAATATTCGGTAATTTAAGATTACTAAGTATTCGGTTATTAATATTATTTTAAACATTCGGTCATTTTATGTTATTAGAGATTCGGTTATTTAATATTATTAATTATTCGGTATTTAATGTTATTAAATATTCGGTTGTTTAATGTTACTAAATACACTGTATTCACAAATTTAATGTTATTAAATATTGAGTCATTGAATGTTATTAAATATTCGGTCTTTTAATGCTCTTTAAATGTTATTGCTTGCTGTTCCCATGTAAGTCTAATTACTACAGGAATTGCCCCCCTTTGAAAGTTTCGTTATGGTTTATTTTGTTACTAATCTAATCTCAGACTCGGTTTATTTCGTTACTAATCTAATCTCAGACTCGGTTTACTTCGTTACTAATCCAATCTCAGACTCGGTTTATTTCGTTACTATTCTAATCTCAGACTCGGTTTATTTTGTTACTAATCTAATCTCAGACTCGGTTTATTTCGTTACTAATCTAATCTCAGACTCGGTTTTATTTTGTCTTCGACATCTATTAAGATTTTCTTCATTTCATTTAGGACACAAGTTTAGATTCGTTATATCTCGTTCATGTCGTATGTTTAAATTCAGTTCGGTAACGGATACTTCGGGCTGTTGTCACATTACGAAGTGGGGAGGGAGGGGTGGATGGCGTAGATTTCCCGGACAGTGTTACGTCAAACATATTGTAAGACTCTTATCTACGGAGATAAGAAATTGTTTCACGGGAACTCTTATTGGAAATTAAGATTCGTCAAACATTTTCATCTTTGCGGCCAATATTTTGTTTATAAGATCTCATTCTTTGTAGTCAACATGTGCACTGATTTAATGAAGTCAAGTTTGATTAAGATGAACACTGTGTTCATGAATCTCGTTGTTTCCTGTTGGAGAGTTCATGTTTGATTTTGTTTCTGTGTCCAGATTGTCCCGATGGAGTTAAGCCAGGAGAATCTTGGTACCCTGAAGGCTGCGAGGAATGTACTTGTGAAGAAGATAACACCTACACTTGTTACTCGTAGGTGTCATCCTTTACATGTACTTTTTGAATGGATTTTTTAAATTTAAAAAATCGTTTAAAAAGACGTTACATTTTTCTAAAAGTCGTATCTAAAGTTGAAAACTTCTGATATCAGAAAAATGTCCTTTTATAAAGTGGCAAAGTACAAACTTATCGTATCAACGCAACCTATAAATACCGTAACACTAAAATTCCTTAAAAAAAAAAAAAAAAAACAACAAACAAACATCATCAACATTTCTAAACATTGTTGTCTTAAAAATCCATATTAAAAAAAAAAAAAGTTTTGGGTAAACTTGAAATAAACCAGTTAATTTTTATTGTTAATTCTCTAAAATATTGAACATTTCTTTAAAGATGATGAAATAGTTCCTAAAACATCTTTTAATATTTGGACATGTCAAGCAATTGTGGATCTTAAAGTTCAACAAAGATTATGATGTAATTTGAGTTTAGTTGCATATAGAACTATTAGGGAAACATTATATAGAGTAATTGGGTTTTCCTTGACAGTAACATACTTTCTTTTATGTGGCTGTTATGATATGACTGTTTATTTAATACATTTATATTATATATATATATANNNTGAGCCCATGCAACCGACCGTGCGACCGTGCGTGCTTGCTTGCCGAAAACACTTTGAATCGATTTTAACCCACTTTCTCGTAAGCTAGCGAGCTGAAATTTTGCAGGCAGACTCATGCCAATTATAAAAATGATGTGTCAAAATTTCAAATCAACGAATGTACAGTAATTGAAATATTGAATTTGTAAATTATTTTATTTATCTCTTTATATCATGTTAATTTTTTGAGATAGAATGTTGTGGTGCGTAATATGTTCAACAACCTTTCATGTCAAGCAATAAGGTGCGCGTTACATTGAAATTACTTTTAAAAAATATATTTACGATCGGTGCGCATTATATTAAACACGTTTTACGAGTCATAACTAGAATTTTGTATTTTCGGATTATTTTGCTCTGCGTATTATAATGAACATCCTTATAGTTATGTCTCGTATATAAAGGATTTTTTTTTTTTTTAACGTTTTTTAAAATTAACTTTTAAGTAATGATAGGACGTTTGAAAACAAGAGACAACCTATAAACATTTAATGCAAATTCATGATTATGATAAATGCGCCATTCCTCTCAGGTAAGCCCAAGCGTTGATGCGGGTGTATGTACATAGAAGCTAGCTCACGCCCTCTACAAAGACAAAGTTAAATGTATAGAGTTGATAAAGTATCGTTGGCACAACTTTGACCTCTACAGGACAGCGTGTGCTGGCGAGAGGCAGAGGTAAGGGGAAGGTAAATAGAAGGAGTGATGGCAATGAGAATGTAGATACCTTTATAAAGTCTTACTGACCACATGACCTTTATGAAGGACTCACTGGACACATGACCTTTAAGAAGGCCTTACTGACCACATGACCATTATAAAGGACTTACTGACCACATGACCTTCATAAAGGACTTACTGACAAAATGCTCTTTATGAAGTACTTACTGGTTACATGACCTTTATAAAAGGCTTACTTACCACATGACCTTTATAAAGGACATACTGACCAAATGACCTTTATGAAGGACTTACTGACCACACGACATTTATAAAGGACTAACTGACCACATTGCTTCTATATAGGACTAACTGACCACATTGCCTCTTTTAAGCACTAACTGACCACATTGCCTTTATAAAGGACACGCACAATACCCGCGAATTGCAGCGGAAATTTAGGATTTTAGTTAGCGTAACACCAAATAAAAACAGAAATAGATCATGATGGATAAACTAAATATAAATTTGCGCTCCGACCCCCAGTAAGTGATAATTTAAATATTTTTTCGTCTGTTATCATTGTGTACGTTTACTCAACAACTTCCCAAAGTTTCATGCTGCTACCTACACGGGAAATAGGAGAATTAGTGATGAGCCATTAATTAATGTAAGAAAAAATTGTGCCCCGGGCCCCAGTATTAAGCAATAATTAAAATATTATTTTTCCCTGTTATTACCATCGCGGAAGAGTACTCAACAACTTCCCAAAGTATTGTGGACAAATGGCTTGTTGGGAAATGATGTAGTGAAGTTTAAAAATTTGCTATCCTCTTCGATGACTTTATTAATTTATTATTTAAGATAAGGTCGCGGCAATTTAAAATTTATGCGTGGGCCTTATTAGGCCCCGGGCCTTACTTTGGATACCACTCATTTAGACACACCTTTGGAACTCAAAAGAACCAACTGTATTAACACCTGTTAAATGTGGCAGGTGAGGCCTTGAAACTAACCATCGCATTAACTCATTGACGTAATTTGTGACTTACTGACTCCTAACTCACGCTGAGCAGTCAGTAGCTAGGAACCATGAGTAGGCGCCCTTGGACAGATATGCTCAATTGATGACAAAACGACAACAAGACCTTTGAATTTAATCACATTTTCTAATGCCAGTATTTCACGCACGACTAGATATCAATGGCTCGTGTCTAACTGATCCTCCCCACCCCAGTTGTTGCTGCGTGTCATGAGTTTGATTCCCTGAGTTTACATTAACCGTTGTTTGAGATACATTTATACATGCGTTGATGATAGGGGAATCATTTGTTGTGAACACTACTTACATGGGTATATAAGCTTGACAGTTGGGACAGACCTACCCACAGCGTTCACTTTAGTTTAGCCGAATACGTGAAGATGCAAGCAGTTCTCTTCCTGTCAGTGTTGGTGGCCATTGTTTGTTCCTCACAGGCCGCAGTTAGTGAGGGATTCGGTGAGTCGATTCTAAAAACTCATCTTCACATATAATTAATAGCGTCAATGTATTGTTTTAGAATTTAAAAAAAAAAATGTAATTTATAAAAAAAAATTTGTGTGTGTCTATTTTAAAGTTACATGTAGGCCTATTTACAGAATTATTAAACCAGAATTATAATTTTTATAATTGTTATTGACATAATGCAACAATATCATTGTGTAAAATTTTAAACTTCAAAGTTCAGATGTAGTTTGTGTGGGAATAAGGTTTTAAAAATTAAATTACAAAATGTTACTTATTTTAATTTTTATTAAACACTCGGTAATTTAATGTTAGTACATATTCGTTAATTTAATGTTAGTAAATATTCGGTAATTTAAGATTACTAAGTATTCGGTTATTACTATTATTTTAAACATTCGGTCATTTTATGTTATTAAAGATTCGGTTAATTAAAATTATTAATTATTCGGTATTTAATGTTATTAAATATTCGGTTGTTTAATGTTAATTGCTAAATACACCGTATTCACAAATTTAATGTTATTAAATATTCGGTTGTTTAATGTTAATTGCTAAATACACTGTTTTCACAAATTTAATGTTATTAAATATTGGGTCATTGAATGTTATTAAATATTCGGTCTTTTAATGCTCTTTAAATGTTATTGCTTGCTGTTCCCATGTAAGTCTAATTACTACAGGAATTGCCCCCCTTTGAAAGTTTCGTTATGGTTTATTTTGTTACTAATCTAATCTCAGACTCGGTTTATTTCGTTACTAATCTAATCTCAGACTCGGTTTATTTTGTTACTAATCTAATCTCAGACTCGGTTTATTTCGTTACTAATCTAATCTCAGACTCGGTTTATTTCGTTACTATTCTAATCTCAGACTCGGTTTATTTTGTTACTAATCTAATCTCAGACTCGGTTTTATTTTGTTACTAATCTAATCTCAGACTCGGTTTATTTCGTTATTAATCTAATCTCAGACTCGGTTTATTTCGTTACTAATCTAATCTCAGACTCGGTTTACTTCGTTACTAATCCAATCTCAGACTCGGTTTATTTCGTTACTAATCTAATCTCAGACTCAGTTTATTTCGTTACTAATCTAATCTCAGACTCGGTTTTATTTTGTCTTCGACATCTATTAAGATTTTCTTCATTTCATTTAGGACACAAGTTTAGATTCGTTATATCTCGTTCATGTCGTATGTTTAAATTCAGTTCGGTAAATTCAGTTCGTGAATCTCGCTGTTTCCTGCTATATAGTTCATGTTTGATTTTGTTTCTGTGTCCAGATTGCCCCGATGGAGTTAAGCCAGGAGAATCTTGGTACCCTGAAGGCTGCGAGGAATGTACTTGTGAAGAAGATAACACCTACACTTGTTACTCGTACGTGTCATCCTGTACATGTACTTTTTGAATGGATTTTTTAAATTTAAAAAATCGTTTAAAAAAAGACGTTACATTTTTCTAAAAGTCGTATCTAAAGTTGAAAACTTCTGATATCAGAAAAATGTCCTTTTATAAAGTGGCAAAGTACAAACTTATCGTATCAACGCAACCTATAAATACCGTAACACTAAAATTCCTTTAAAAAAAAAAAAACAAACAAACAAACAAACAAACATCATCAACATTTCTAAACATTGTTGTCTTAAAAATCCATATTAACAAAAAAAAAAGTTTTGGGTAAACTTGAAATAAACCAGTTAATTTTTATTGTTAATTCTCTAAAATATTGAACATTTCTTTAAAGATGATGAAATAGTTCCTAAAACATCTTTTAATATTTGGACATGTCAAGCAATTGTGGATCTTAAAGTTCAACAAAGATTATGATGTAATTTGAGTTTAGTTGCATATGGAAAAATTTCTGAAAATTTCCTCGAATGTCCAGTGTTTTAAACGTTTCTTAACAGATGTGGTACCTTCGGCTTTGATGAACCCAGCTGCACTGTGACCTTTAACGAGACCCTAAAGTACCCCGGATGTTGTGAGCCCATTGTCATTTGTCAGTGACGTCACAGTGACATGATCAAGTGACATAAATATTCTTGATGCTATAATTAAAGAATCACTTTATTAACTATCTGGTGTTTGTTTAACTGTTTGATAGGAGGAGGTGATCGTTGTGTGCTGGATGTCTGATGGTTGTGTGATTGAGGTGTTATCGTTGTGTGATTGAGGTGTTATCGTTGTGTGATTGAGTTGTGATGGTTGTGTGATAGTTGTGTGATTGTGGTGTGATTGTTGTGTGATAGTTATGACATGGTGAGGTGATTTTTGTTTGATGGTTGTGTGAATAGAGTGTGATGGCTGTTTGATTGTTGTGTGATTGTAGAGTGATGGAAGTTTGATGGTAGTGTGATAGTAGTGTGATTGTGGTGTGATGGTCATATAATAGTTATGTGATTGTGGTGTGATGGTTTTTTGATGGTTGTGTGATTGAAGTGTGATTGTGGTGTGATGGTTGTCTGATGGTTTTGTTTATTATGGTGTAATTGTGGTATGATTGTGATGGGATGGTTGTGTGATGGTTGTGTCAGGTAGATAGATGATGGGGTTGGGGCCACTAATGCTTCTCACTCACCTGGGAGGTTCATATCCTGGCTTGGCTTGTAAACAAACATAACGTTACATAAGTTCTATGTTGGCTTGTAAGCAAGTGTGTATGTTTGCTTATTGCAAACAGAATGCGGTGGTTGTGTGTTTGCTAGTTAGTAAACAGATTGTGATTTTTTATTGTTGATTTATGAGAAAACATAATTTGGTGTTGGCAAGGGAGGCATTTTGTCGGTGATGTTATCAGGAAGCAGAATGTGTGCTAGACTTCAATCATGTAGTGTATAACGTTAAAAGTATACACTAAAGTATAATGTAAAAAGTTTGCCCCATAATGTAATGCAAAAATATTTCACTATAGTAAAATGTAAACATGTTACCATTGGTATAATGTAAATATGTTTACCTTATAGTATAATGTAAAAGTTAACTCTATAGTAAAATAAATTAATTTTACGCTGTAGTTTAGTGTAAAAAAGTTTAAATAAAGTATTACGCAAAATATTTTATCCCCTTATACTAAAATGCCTATAGTTTACCCTTCAATACAATAACAAGTGGCGACTGAGTAGCGAAGTGCTCTTGCCTCACTAGCTGAGGGGCGTGGGATCGAGCCCACATTAAAGTCATAATAAAAATGTTGATGAATGACTATCGCTTAAAAGTCCTCCACTAACCAGGGAAGGAGATAGGCACCGCCAAGGTCTACCAAGCTTCGAGAAAGTTCTAATGGAAACATTGGAGCCGACCATCCACACCTACACCCAACCACACCCACCCACC
>MUZC01004753.1:274205-288758 GCA_002072015.1 Radix auricularia | reverse complement strand
GCGGTTATATCACAAAAGCTTTGATGTCAACATCAAACGACGCAGGGTTACAATTTCGTATGTTCTCTTGTGAATTCTCAAACTTAAGAATTATAATTATATTTAATTTTCGTGTCTTGTTAACTTACGCCAACGGGCGTCTGATAGCCTATCGACCGGCACTTTGAGAAGCATTGATTTTTTTTTTAAAAAGTCATTAAATATATTTTAAGTGACCAAATATTTCAGTGGAAGTTTTATTTAAAGTTACCTTTTCGATGTGACGTCACATTTCTTCAACCCCCCTCCCTCCCCCACGTCACGCATCGTCACAAAAGTGTGACCCCCTCCCCCCCCCTAGGAGCGTGACGTCATTTATGGACGGCCCCTATTCTTCTGTAAAGAAGGAGCGTCTGTAACAGATTAGATAAAATAACAAAAGTTAAGACGTACATTGAAATGAATGTAATTACATTAACTTATCAGCCAGCAATGTCAACTCGAGCCATTAACATTTTTGCCAGCCTTCTATCAATATCTATCTACTAAAACGTTAGAAAATGAATAATTATTTTTAAAAACCGTAAAACACAAGTTTTTGGCTATCAATCATTTATATACGAGCCATAACTAAACAAGAGAATGTTTATAATAATACGCAGCGAAAGACAATCTATAGATACAAAATGTTAGTTATGTCTCATAAAACATGTTTAATATCATGCGCACCGATTGGGAATATATATTTAAAAATTTATTGCGCTACAGAAAAGGTTGTTGAACATAATACGCACCACGACACTCAAGCATGTTAGTTACCATGTTACATAGAAGTAAATAAAGATAATTTAAAAATTCATTAATTTAACTAAAGTACATTAGATTGATCTGAAATTTTGATACATTATTTTTATCATAGGCACTAGTCTGCCTGCAAAATTTCAGCTCGCCAGCATACGGGAAAGTTTGTAAAAATTGATCCATAGTTTTTTTTTGGCAATCAAGAAAGCAAGCAGACACCCCAAGTTAATATAAAGGATTTAAAAATTTAAAAAACCCGTAAAAAACCAAAGAAAATGGGTTTTAAAAATTGATCCAAAGTTTTTTGGGCACGCACGGCTCAGACTCCACAAGTTAATATATAGGATCTAATAACTTTAAAAAAAAAATCTACTACCTAGGGTTCAGTGCAAGACTCTCCTGTTCTGGAGTCAAAGAAAAAAATTGTGAAAAAAAAGTATGTCTATGTCTTAGGTCAACCAGGTTATCTCAAACTTTTTTTCCAGTGGTTCAAATAAGAAATCACGAATTATTCATCAACTTTTATTGTCACTTCTATTTCCATAGTGTGTTTTAGATCAACATTTCTAGCAGACAAGACTTTTATTTGAGACTTTTACTCGGATTGTAATATAATGTATGAATAATCATTCATCGTCGTGCTGACTTCAAATGAAATAGTCAGAGCCAGAAATAAATGGGGAAAAACTCGTAAAAAATGTTTTTGACTATAACTCTATTTTTAAAAAAAAAATCAAAGTATACGAGACATAACTAAAAAAGAAAATGTTCATTATAAAACCTAGCGCAAGACAATCTAAAACTACAAAATTTTAATGTCTCCTAAAAAATGTTAATATAATTCACACCGTTCGTGTATATATTTTTAAAAAGTATCATCAATATAATACGCACCTTACTGCGCGAAAGAAAATGGTGTTCAATATAATAATGACACTCTATCTAAAAAATTAACATGTTACATAGAAATAAAAAAATATAATTAAAAAATTCGTTAATATATTTACAGTACATTCGATCGATATGAAATTTTAATACATCATTTTTATGATTGGCACGAGCCTGTCTGCAAAATTTCAGCTCAACAGCATACGGGATAATGGGTTAAAAATCTATCAAAAGTTTTTCGTTACTCAAACAGACACCAAGACTTAATTTAAAGGATTAAAAAAAACCGACATCCGAGTATAATTTTAAAAAAAAAATCTTTACCAAAAGCAAAATTTTATTCTAGAAGTCCTGCTTTAGAGTTACAAAACAATGTACAGAAGACTGTATTTGTAAATTTAAAAAACGTGAAGGTAGTAACAATAAACTGTAAAGTAAATGTTGCTTTTCGTCCGTCATGGTTAATGATGACCACTCTCGTCATAATAGTCCTGGGTTAGACCGCCACGTGTGCCCTCTGGTGGCTTATTAACCCTATTCTTGCACGACATTTTCGTCCACATGTCGGACAAAAGGTGGATGGGGTCCTTTCGGGGGGGGGGGCGCTTTGAATACGGTACTTCCTGACTTGTCAGTCTTTTATCTAATAGCCTCACAGACAACTTCGCCATTCAGTATCATACAGCGCCAGGGGCTCAGTCAGCTGCCTCCCAGGAGTCTTGTGTAATTTCAAAGGCCTTGAGAGCAGTTTTGAGCGTATCCTTGTAGCGCTCTCTTGACCCTCCGCGTGCTCTGTGACCTCCAGTAAGCTCATCGTAGAAGGGCGTTTTGGGGAGGCGATGGTCGGGCATGCGCGCTACATGCCCCCACCTAGCGTAATTGGCACTGCATGAGGCTAGTGTGAATGCTGAGTAGTCCTGACCTGGATAATATTTCGGTGTCTGGAAATTTTTACTGCTATATTATACAGATGACTTTTCTTAAACTTTTGGTGTGGAAGTGGTTCAGCTGCCTTGCATGACATTGGTATAGAATCTACGGTCCAAGTTTCATATGCATATAGTAAGATGGAAGCACTGCAGCTCTGTATACTTTAGATTTGTTTCAGTGCAGATTGCCCTTCCGTTCCACACAATGCCATGCAGTCTGCCAATTGCTGTACTGGCCTTGGAGATTTTCGCGTTCACCTGGTCAACAATGCTTGCATTTAAAGCAAATAACTTGACCAAGATGTACTTTACCCTGAGTATGATGAAATTTTGCTGACATAATTTACCCTGAGTATCATTAATAACAATATCAACAATTTTGTCAGATGTACTTTATTCTGAATATCAACAATTTTGGCAGATGTATTTTATCCTGAGAATCCAAAATTTTTGCACTAATACATATCTATCTATCTATCTATCTATCTATCTATCTATCTATCTATCTATCTATCTATCTATCTATCTATCTATCTATCTATCTATATTTATATATATATGTGTGTGTGTGTGTGTGTGTGTGTGTGTGTGTGTGTGTGTGTGTGTGTGTGTGTGTGTGTGTGTGTGTGTGTATATATATATATATTAATGTATTGCATAAGTGAGAGTCTTTTAGTCTCGTCCAGAAAAATTGTTGTTTAATTTTTTACTTGAAAATGTCTGCTCACACATGTCGAGCCAGATAAACTGGACATTTTTAAGGCAATTTACTATGGGAAAATTGCGTTTATTGAAATGCCTGTCCTGTCTGTTTGAGCTTGATCATGCAAATCCTCCTGATCCAAACCAGGTCTGTTGGGGTCTCTTGCAAATATGTTAAGGCGGTCCCAAGGATGTGACCCGGTCAAAAAATGTACCGGAAAGGTGTACTGAATTTCCTGGAAAATAAAAGATTACTACTAAAAAAATATGAGTATTTGGTCATTTTCTCGCCTACCATAACATCATTTGGTCTGACACAAACGCCAAACGGTAGCTAATAATATTTCGAACAATGTTGGAGAAATAATTTTTGAAAAATCTGTTTTCGTTCGACTCCTGTAATTTTAACAGCAATTTATAGATAGCAATTGTTTTATTTAGTTTCAAAATTATTTATTTGAAATTACTTTTAATGTAATCTAGAATTATAGTTAATGGGATTTTCCCGCTTTGTGAATGCTAATATTAGATTGTTGTGTGGTGCGCATTATATTGACCAATACTTTGTGGGATGTAGCGTGAAGGGATGTGACGTCATCCCCATTTGTTTAGCTTCGGAATGGCTTATTTGAAACGACTCTTAATGTAATCTAAAATAATTATCCATGAATAAAAAAATATATACTTTAGATCAAGATCTAGATCTAATTCTTTTTGGGACATTGCGTTTCAATACTATTCGAGTTTTTATTTCTTGTTTAGTACATTTTGAGAAACTCTCAAATTCTGTCTAAACCCAGCTGACTATAAAAGTCAATAAAATAAGGCCGTTGTTGTCTGCTGTAACATTCAGCATCACTTTGCAAGTCAAGTGATCTCTAGTTGCAGATTGTCTGTAGCGTCGTCAGGGTAAACAGAAGGAGGTGAAGACAAAAACAGGATTTCATTTTCAATAGTTGCACCGTAATAAAAGCGTCCTAGAAACTCATCAGCTATGGATATGAAATCTGCTATATACATCTGCCTTTGCTCATTGCAGTATTTTTCTGAGAAAAGGTGTCATGATTTCCTGTAGTTAAGTGAAATGTGTAATATTAGGCGGCATTTTAGATATCTGACTTTGAAAAAGTTGCAGCTTGTTCACAAAAGTCCTTGAAATGTGAATAATTATTTCCCTTACATGATTTCATTCTTGACTTGTGGTAACAAGTTTAAGATGTTATGTCACATTCACTAAAAAAAAAAGAAAAATCTGCCAGTCAAGCTGGATCAGATAGTTCTGGAACAGTTTGTTCCGTATTTGCCATGGACTAACCAGTTTCTTTTTTACGTGTGTAGATGCCCGGAAGTGATGTCAACCAACTGAAACATCTTACATCATTTTGATACACAACATGTTGGTATTTTACTTGGATGTCAAGAAGAAACTGTTGATAGTGGCTGTGTAACATGGCTATAGAGAGAATAGATGTCATAGATTTTATCACTGGATTAATTACATGATCAATTCTAAGAATAGTGCACAAAGAACTGGATGGTAAATGATTCAGCGAAGTTTAAAAGCTTTGCTACCCTCTTCGCTGACTTTGTTACAGACAAGTGTTGCTTGTCTACAGTGTTCACCAGTCATGGCAGGTGCACCAACAGAAATAAGTACAGAGATTTATTTCAATGGTCTTTTATTGTCATTGACAGCAGTACAAAGGGGAACCAACTACATCTTTTCCCCTTGTTTGGTCTTTAAGACTTTTAATGTGAATTATTTCATTATCATCATCTATGGCAGTACAGCCTATGTAGCCTGCTCCACCACATCCTTCTGTTGGATTCGATCCATGGCCTTCCTCCTCCCTGCCCCCATCCCCATCTGGAGTATGTCCATTTCAACATCATCGATCCAATCATCCACCTCAGCCTTGCTGTCTTGGGTGGCTAGTAGTGAGTCGTCTGTCCCTAGGATTCTGTCTTTAAATAATTTTTGCTCACATTTTGACATCCTAACAACATGCCCTGTCATGAGTAGTCTTCCCTTTTTAAAAATCTTTGTGACTATGCTCGTGTCTTTGTACAGATGGTCAAGTTCTTTGTTTGTACGGATTCTCAAGATATCATTTTCTATCACCGGACGATATATTTCCATGAGGAGTTTTCTTTCTCAAGTGTTGAGCAGGTTCTCTGCTTTTTTGGTCGGGGTCTAAGTCTCACTAGAGTAAGTTTTTGCCAGTCTTATAATAGTGGTGGATATTTAGGTCTAGTAAATGATACACAATAAAATGTTATCGATTTTTCTTCCATCATTTTACGAACTAACACAGGAAAAAATATCGACATTTCTCATAAACATAATGTTACAGAAATAATTTGCCAGTCAAATAATTATTTAAGATGGGGCTACCTGGCCATTTAAAATTTAAGTGCGGGCCGTGTTTTACCCGCGGGCAGGACATTACACACCCTTGATCAAGATACAACTTTGTAACCAAATAGACTCAACTTTATTCACACCTGTTGGATGTTACAGGTGAGGCCTTGGAACGAACGATCGTAATAACTCACGCTGATCTATGGCTTCGAACCATGAGTAGGCGCCCTTGTACAGATATGCTCAATTGATGACAAAACGACAACAAGACCTTTGAATTTAATCACATTTTGTAATGCCACTATTTCACGCGCGACTAGATATCAATGGCTCATGTCTAACTGATCCTCCCCACCCCAGTTGTTGCTGCGTGTCATGAGTTTGATTCCCTGTGATTACATCAACCATTGTTTGAGATACATTTATACAAACGTTGATGATAGGGGAGTCACTTGTTGTGAACACTTATATGGGTATATAAGCTTGACAGTTGGGACAGACCTACATCTACATGGGTATATAAGCTTGACAGTTGGGACAGACCTGCATCTACACTACCCCACCACTTACATGGGTATATAAGCTTGACAGTTGGGACAGACCTACATCTACACTACCCCAACACTTACATGGAAGCTTAACAGTTGGGACAGACCTACATCTACACTACCCCAACACTTACATGGGTATATAAGCTTGACAGTTGGGACAGACCTACATCTACATGGGTATATAAGCTTGACAGTTGGGACAGACCTGCATCTACACTACCCCACCACTTACATGGGTATATAAGCTTGACAGTTGGGACAGACCTGCATCTACACTACCCCACAGCGTTCACTTGAGTTTAGTCAAACTCGTGAAGATGCAGAAGTTCTCTTCCTGTCAGTGACCATAGTTTACTCCACACAGCAGTGGCGTAGCTAGGGGCGGTGGGGGCAGCCCGCCCCGGGCGGCACTCATCTAAAGGGCGGCATTTGTGGGCATTTATTTTTAAAATGGAGCAATTTCCGACAGCCACCTTTTTCTTTTGAAGGGGGGAAACAAAGTTGAAACAAAAATACTTTAAATTTCGAATGTTAATTAACGGATTCACGCAACATCTGTTTGATTAAATAGTGGTTGTTATAACTAACTCAAACCCGTTCAAAAAAAAATTAAAAATCGCTAAAAACATTTTTTTAAAAAATAATAAAAAATTAAGCGGTACGCGTCACAAATGGCGCTATTATAAGAAAACTGCACAAAAAAACAACACATCACCGCTAGGCCGAATAATAATAACTATTAATATCACCACGACAGTTTTTGCGTGGAATTTTGACATGCGCAGAATGATGCGCTAACAAGTACCTACATGACATGGTGCTTCAAATATCGTGTTTAACTTGAAAGTAAATGGAAAAGACGTAAACAAGGTAAGGGTTAGCCTGACAGAACGTAACAAAATAAAGAACGTTTCGGCAAAGAGCCTTTGTCAACGGACATACAAAACACAAATAAAACGAATATAAAAAATACAAACTTAGCTGTGGTGAAAAAAACTTGGCTGCGGTGAAATCAAAAGAATCCAAGAAAGTAGTAATTTACATTATAGTTTCAGTTTTAGAAAATTATTTTAAGGTAACTTACTGTAAATTAAATGTTTTTTGTTTCTACTGCACTAAAGTAGCACACATAATTTGTTTTTTTCATAAAAATATTGTTATTTATTAAAAATGCTACGTCTATCCAATTAAAGCAATGCGTAAATAATTTAATTTTTTTAAATTTTATGGAAATTTTAATGGAAAATTATTAAGATTTAGCGCAAGAACTGGAAAATATTCAAATTTATCTGTTAATAAACATCGCTATAACATAAATAATTTTGAAAAAGACTTATTACAAAATTTCAAACGTCTTGGAAAAAATTGAGAAATGTTTTTATCCATAGATGTATTTATGAAAGAAAGTAATAGAACCCAATGATGAGTTGCATGTCTTTGCAAGAAAATATTCGTGTATAATACCAACACTGTTCAAGACCACTGTTGGTGTCAGACAAGGGTGTTTACTCCCGCCATCCTCTTCAACCTCTTCCTTGAAAGAATTATGACAGATGTGCTCGAAAACCATGTCGGAACGGTCAGCATCGGAGGAAGGATTATAACTAACCTACGCTTCGCCGATGACATAGACGGCCTAGCTGGCAGCGAGGACGAACTAAAAGAATTCCTTGCAAAGCTAGAGAAGACATCAAAGGCCTATGGCATGGAGATCAATGCAGAGAAGACGAAGGTCATGGCAAATAAGAATTTCACAAGTGAAATACGGATAAACGAGCAAAAACTCGAGGAGGTCCCTACCTTTAAATATCTAGGGGCTATAATATCCGATGAAGGCTCAAAGCCAGAAATTCTTGCCAGAACGGCCCAAACAACTGCAGCATTAAGAAAACTTAAACACATCTGGCAAAGCAAGACGCTCTCCCTGAGATAAAAGATTTGACTAATGCGCTCTTTGGCGATGTCAGTCTTCCTTTATGGTTGTGAGGCTTGGACGCTCACCTCCAAAAAAGAATTAGTGCGCTAGAGATGAGATGTTTTCGAAAGGTACTATACATCTCCTACATGGCGCACATCACGAACGAAGCGGTCCGCGATAAAATAAGTGCTGTCATTGGCCCTTACGAGGACCTTCTGACCTCAATTAGAAAGAGGAAATTACGATGGTACGGACAAGTGTCAAGATCTGGAGGTCTCTCAAAGACGATATTGTAAGGCACAGTCCAGGGAAGAAGGAAAAGATGCAGACCAAGGAAGAGTTGGGAGGACAATATCAAAGAGTGGACCGGCCTGGCATTTAGCGACTCCCAGAAGGCAGCTCAGAACCGTGAAACATGGCATGAGATAGTGTGCAGCTCAAAATGGTGCCCCAACGACCCAGCGTCGGGTTAAGGGACAGTTCAAATTCAATACCACCATGTAATCTACTAATTGAAATTGTTTACCATCAAATACATTTGTTTATTACCATTGACAAAGAACAGTTCAAATTGAACGAAAAAGTTTCCAGGTTTTTATGGCTGTACACAGCAATTGCGGGGCCTTATGTAGGTTAGTATGCGAAAATGGATGCGCGGGGCCCAGTTTGGGTAGGGATAAGGTATTAATATGGGTAATAAGTGAAAATTAAGATAGGTGGGGCCTATAAAAGCGTGAACCCACTGCGGTCGCATAGGTGGCAGTGGCTTAAGATCAGCCCTGGATTTACCTACATTACAAGAAGAGGCATTATGTTCGAAAAACAGGGGGGATGCCCCCTTGATCTATTAAAGCATATTAAATAGTATAGATTGGAAAATTATTTAGACAACATTATAATTTTGCTAAGAATATTTTCAACAATTGCTATCAGTGTATCTAGTTGTGAAAGGAGCTTCTCCAAAACTGCAGTTAATAAAAAAAATTAATTTCGTTTCACAAAGACTTGCAATATTGTCTAAAGATTGAACAAGACATTACTATTAATTTAAATTTTGATAACATAATACAAGATTTCACTATTATGAAAGTTAGGTAAGTAAATGTATAAATATTTTTACATACTAATGTAAAAAATTTCTTTCTTTATAAAAGAAATCATATATTTATAAATAAAAAATAAAAGCATATTAATTGTTAATAATTTTGGGTGTAAATGTGGAATGTTTTTTGTCTCAAAAACTTTCTTATGGCCTTTAACAAAAGCATCTTGTATTTTTAAAAATGTTACTTATAGGTACATTATCTTATTCGGCCTCTTTTTAAATGCTTACATAAATATGGCATGGAATGGTTAACATGTCCCACACCTTCTACTTTTACAGTGTACTTCCTTTCAGTTACAATTATTTATTAATGTTTATTAATTTATAAAACCATCATACG
Organism: Radix auricularia; assembly: GCA_002072015.1. NCBI lineage: Eukaryota > Metazoa > Mollusca > Gastropoda > Lymnaeidae > Radix > Radix auricularia. Next base: position 279,183 of record MUZC01004753.1, on the reverse strand, counting down.
GTTGACTTACGTGGCCGTCCTCAAATGACTTGACGCGATTTTGGCTGATAATTCACCCCCCTGCCCCCCTGGTCACACGTCATAAATGAGCATATTTCCGATCAATTTATTTTTGTGATTTAAATTTGTTTAAATGTAAGGCTGCACTCTATAAACGTAACACGTGTGAAGCCATGAAATCATATATGAAAGTGGAACTTTTATTTAAATTTGCGCGTTTTGATGTGACTTCAAATGTGTTACACCCTCTCCCCCAACATGTGTGACGTCATTTGTGGACTCCCCTAAAAGGGCGGCAAAATTGGAGACCGCCCCGGGCGGCAAAAGCTCTAGCTACACCACTGACACAGGGTGACACTGATTCCGGTGAGTCACTTCAGAAAAACCACCTTCACAAACATTTAATAGCTCTTATAAAAGTGATTGAAATCTAACGAATTACCTAAACGTGCATGTAAGTTATTCTAATGCAACAAAGTCATAATTTTAAATGTCCTTACTATAGATATATATTGATATATTATTTAGAGAGTCATCAAGAATTAGCGTTATCACAATACTCATTGGCATGATGCTACAATATCATTTTGTAATATGTTAAAAGAAGAGGTCGGGTGTTTTTAACTGGGCATGGGCTTATAAAACAGAAAATAATGAACATTCAGTCCACATGCCAGTAGATGTCCGTGCTCAATGTTCGTGTTCAATGTTCGTGTTCAATTTTCATGTTCAATGTCCGTGTTCAATGTTGGTGTTCAATGTTCATGTTCAATGTCCGTGTTCAATGTCCGTGTTCAATGTCCGTGTTCAATGTTCATGTTCAATGTCCGTGTTCAATGTCCGTGTTCAATGTCCGTGTTCAATGTTCGTGTTCAATGTTCGTGTCAATGTTCGTGTTCAATGTTCATGTTCAATGTCCGTGTTCAATGTTGGTGTTCAATGTTCGTGTCAATGTTCGTGTCAATGTTCGTGTTCAATGTTCATGTTCAATGTCCGTGTTCAATGTTGGTGTTCAATGTTCGTGTTCAATGTCCGTGTTCAATGTCCGTGTTCAATGTTCGTGTTCAATGTTCGTGTTCAATGCCCGTGTTCAATGTCCGTGTTCAATTTCTGTGTTCATTGTCCGTGTTCAATGTTCGTGTTCATGTGTAAGTCTAATTACGATAAGGACCAGATGTCTTTGAGTAGTTGAGACTCGATTTATTTCGTTAATGACCTAAAATCTGCGTCGGTTTATTTCGTTAATGACCTAAAATCTGCGTCGGTTTATTTTGTTAATGACCTAAAATCTGCGTCGGTTTATTTCGTTAATGACCTAAAATCTGCGTCGGTTTATTTCGTTAATGACCTAAAATCTGCGTCGGTTTATTCCGTTAATGACCTACAATCTGCGTCGGTTTATTTCGTTAATGACCTAAACTCAGCTTCGGTTTATTCCGTTAATGATGCAGATTTAGTTTCGGTTTATTCTGTTAATGGCTAAGTTTAGTGTCTGTTCGGTAACAATTGAAACAATAGAATGTGGGGAGGGAGGGTGGGGGACTGTAAATTTCGTCTTAAATTGGATGGCGTAGATTTCCTGGACAGTGTTACATCAAAGATATTGTCAGGCTCTTATCTACAGAAATTAATTCACAGAAAGAGTTATTAAAAATTATTAGGGCTTCGGAAATTAACGATTAATTTATCGATTAGCCGTTAAAAATTTTAACAATTAAATAATTTTAACGATTAATCGACCCATCATTTTCAAAGTATTTGAAGTGAACAAGTAAATTAGAAAATAATTTTTAAAAATAGCGGATGATAAATAATTAATTTCATGACGATTACAGGAATATTTTGGTTTTAAACTATTGACTGACGGGAATGCTCAAAATGTTGTTAAAGTTTGGTTACCATGGTTCTAGCACTGTGCCTACTTATTAACCCAAATGAAAAGCGTATTATAATTAGAGCCGCTCATCACTTGAACTAAAGAATGTCAACACACTTGCCTTTTTGCGTAGTTGGTAAATAGATGATTTATAAAGGAGACATTCCAATGTTATTTAGATTTTTCAACAAGAACGTTTAATAAGCGTTACTTATAAAAAAAATTAATTTTAATTTTTGGCTTTAATCGAATTTAACGATTAATTAATCATTAATCACTTTAAAGCTAAAGATTAAATTTAAATTTATCGTTAACAGCCCTATTTAAAATTATCATTCGTCGCACACGTTCACAATTGTTTCTAAGAACCCACATTTCTGTGACGTCAGACTCAGCTAACTATTAAGGTAATATTTGAGTTCATCATTTCCCTTGATGTTTCCTATGGTGGAGTTCAAGGTTGATTTTCTTTCCGTGTCCAGTTTGCCCCAACGGACTACAGACCGGAGAGGTCTGGTACGAAGATGGCTGCGTGCAATGTACTTGCTATGGCGATGACTACAGTTGTGTCAAGTACGTCTGATCACTTAGTTTATAGGACTATTTACTTTTTAAATGAATGTTTTTAAACTGATAGCGTTGTAAAAAAAAAATAATCTTTGAATTGTGGTAAAACTTGTATTTATAGGGGAAAACTCTTGTTTATAAGGGAAAATTGGTATTTATAGGGGAAAACTCTTATATATAGGGGAAAAGTATATTTATAGGAGGAAAGTCGTACTTAAATGGGAAAAGTCGTATGATTGGGTGAAAATTGTCGTATTTATAAGGGAAAAGTCTTATTTATATTGGGAAAGTTGTATTTAGGGAAAAAAGACTGTATTTATAAAGGAAAAATTGTATTTACAAGGGACCATTTTTATTTATAGAGGATAGGTTTTATTTATAGGGGAAAAGTTTTATATATAGGCGAAAAGTTTTATTTATAGGGGATATTTCTAAATATTTCTATAAGGTAATGAAATAGGTTCCTAAAATATCTTAAAATATTTGAAAATGTCAAAAACATAGCTGACCTTGAAATTCGTTTTTAGAATTGATTTTTATTTGAGATAGATGGATTGAGAAACATTTCTGACCATTTAATATAATGTCCAGTGTCTTTAACGTTTCTCAACAGCTGTCCTAGCTTCGAAGTTGGGGACACTGGCTGCACTTTGACCTTTAACGAGACCCTGCAGTACCCCGGATGTTGTGAGCCCATAATAAAGTGTCAGTGACGTCACAGTGACGTGATCAAATGACAAAAATGTTATAATTCAAGAATAATTTCATTAACTCTCTGGTGTTTGTTTTAACTGTCTGACAGAAGGAGAATGTTGTGTGCTGGTTGTGTGATTGTGGGATGATGGTTGTGCGATTGTTGCGATTAGTGCGTGATGGTTGTGCGATGCTTGTGTGAGTGATGTGTTATTTTTGTGTTAACGTTATATTAAGGGGCGTGGATGTGATTGTGGGATGATGTTGGGAGTTTACACTACAGCACAATTTTAAATAGTTTACTCTATGCCTTACAGCACAATTCTAAATAGTTTATCCTGCTGTGATATCGCTAATAGTTCACCCTAAAGTAAAATTTCAAATGCTTTACGCTATAGTACAATATCAAATAGTTTACCGTACAGTGCAATGTCAAATAGCTGACTTTACAGCACAATGTCAAATAGCTGACTTTACAGCACAATGTCAAATAGCTGACTTTACAGCACAATGTCAAATAGATGACTTTACAGTACAATGTCAAATAGATGACTTTACAGCACAATGTCAAATACATGACTTTACAGTACAATGTCAAATAGATGACTTTACAGCACAATGTCAAATAGCTGACTTTACAGCACAATGTCAAATAGCTGACTTTACAGCACAATGTCAAATAGATGACTTTACAGCACAATGTCAAATAGATGACTTTACCGTATAATGTCAAATAGATGACTTTACCGTATAATGTCAAATAGATGACTTTACCGTATAATGTCAAATAGATGACTTTACCGTATAATGCCAAATAGCTGACGTTACCGCGCAATGCAAAATAGCTGATTATACAGTGCAATGTCAAATAGCTGACTCTACCGTACAATGTCAAATAGCTGACTTGACCGCACAATGCCAAATAGCTGACTTGACCGCACAATGCCAAATAGCTGACTTTACCGTACAAAGTCAAATAGATGACTTGACCGCACAATGCCAAATAGCTGACTTGACAGTACAATGTATATAAATGTTCCCGACTTTGGGCTTTTTAATATACACAAAATAGAAGTAAAAAAAAGGGAACTTTAAAAGATGCACGTAATTCTATATGAAACATTTCCTTCTGAAGCTAAAAGAAAAAATGAATGATAATAATAATTAACAGTACCTAATAAAATTACGTCACGAGAAAATGGCGGTCGGGGAAGTAGACAAAATTTCGGTCACATGTTGACTTGAGACCAGACAAGAGAAAACAAAGCAAGTAAATAATTTAATGAAAGATTTCCGGATAAATTAAATGTCGGCCATTAACTAAACGGGCTGCACATGGGTCATGGTCTTCATCGTCATTAATCGTGATTTGTGTGTGTGTGTGCGGGCGTGTATGTGTATGTGTGTGTATATATGTGTGTGTGTGTGTGTGTGCGGGCGTGTATGTGTATGTGTGTGTGTATATATGTGTGTGTGTGTGTGCGGGCGTGTATGTGTATGTGTGTGTATATGTGTGTGTGTGTGTGTGTGCGGGCGTGTATGTGTATGTGTGTGTGTGTGTGGGCGTGTATGTGTATGTGTGTGTATATGTGTGTGTGTGTACGGGCGTGTATGTGTATGTGTGTGTATATATATGTGTGTGTGTGTGTGTGCGGGCGTGTATGTGTATGTGTGTATATATATATGTGTGTGTGTGTGTGCGGTCGTGTGTATGTGTGTGAGTGCGTGCATGTGTGTGTGTGAGTGTGCGCGCGTGCGTGTGTGTGAGCGTGTGTGTGTGTGTGCGTACGTGCGTGCGTGTATGTGTGTGTGTGCGTGTGTGTGTGTGTGTGTGTGTGTGTG